>JASDQU010012907.1:97121-110606 GCA_032191745.1 Picea mariana | reverse complement strand
CAGTTTGTAAATATAACTAGACTGGACAAGAACTATGGCAAACTCATAAATGAGAATATGTGATGTAAATGGACCTTGAGAAGAGGTCAATGAATGTGAATAACATTCTGAATTTATTACAGGACTGCTGATGAGGGGATGTGTAGAAAAAGAGACCACGATGGCGGTGGAGGGCACCTAAAAAGGTAGCGTTAACTTCCACCGAGAATTAAATACCATATTTGGACTCCACTGACCCGGGGAATCAAAAGCGGCTCACTGGCCCTGAAATACAATGCCTCATAGGTTGGTAGGCGGATGGTTCGATGAGGGATGGGATGGTGAACCGCTCATCCGTAGAGTCGTCAGGCCTGATCTACGTGAGGGTAATCGTGCCACACGCAACCTCGCGAGAGGATAAGACGTATGGCAGAAATGATTGAGAGGGAAGACGCGAGGGGAACTCTAGCATTACACAGAGTCAGTGATAGCAGAGAGGAAGGATTACAACCTTCGCTCCTGGTCACTGGCAGACAGAGAGACGCAGTCTCAGAGCATCGTGTTCTCAGCTCGGGGATGGCTAGTGGTAAATCCGTTGGGAGTCGCTGAGCCTACGGTTGGGTGGAAATGAGCACCCCTCTCAGTAGTTGCACCCACTTCTGGTGTTATTTCTGATAAGTATTTTATGTATTGCATCTTGAAATTCATACACTGATATATATATATATGTGTGTGTGTGTGTGTGTGTAAATATACTCACAGCACTGTAAGATTGTGAACGATTTTAGTGTAAAAATTTATGTGCATGTTTGGATGATAATTAATGGACATATGCTTGTAATAGAGGAAGCCATGCACGGCTTACGTCGATAAACATGAATCTAATACCCAGGTCAAACTAAGTCAGGTATCCAGTTCGTTCTCAGGAATTCGTTCCCCTTATCTATATCCAGGAATGCCCTGGGTTTGATCTCTTCACCGAGATTTCCTTCTTAGAAAGTCTTACCAAGAACCGAGAAAAAGGACTTGGATGTGCAAGACTTAGCAATCCCTGTATGAAGAGGAATAACCCTCTTCAAAACCCTGAAGTAGCAGCGTAAGGATAAGGATTGATCAACGGATGAGATCCTTTCAGGGAACCTGCGGTCATTCACGACCGTTAAATCGAAGGAACGAATGAGGGCATTAATTCCCTTAACCCTTTTTCCTCTATCCTCGAGGATAGCGAGGAAATCTGAATCGTGGACCCCCAGGCTCCATGATAACATCTGGACCGTTGATTTCTTCCACGTCCAAAGAGTAGAAGAAAAGGGTGCGGCATCGGGACCGATCTGACTCGTCATATCTGAACTAGGAATCCCGATAGTCGTTAGATATTTAGGTAGATAGACGAGGGTTAAGCCTTGTGAATGGGGGAAAAATGGATCTGAACCGTCCATCCAAGGAGGGCAGGTGGCAGAGATCCAGGGAACTAGTGAACTCGGAGGTTCACGAGATGGGAGTCCAAAAGTTGGATGTTCCAAGTCGCGAGTGGCGAGGTCACGAAAAGATCCGAGCCGTCCATCCGAGGAGGGCAGGTGGTAGAGATCTAGGGAACTCGTGAACTCGGAGGTTCACGAGATGGGAGTCCAAAAGTTGGATGTTCCAAGTCACGAGTGGCGAGGTCACGAAAGGATCCGACCCATCCATCTGAGGAGGGCAGGTGGCAGAGATCCAGGGAACTCATGAACTCGGAGGTTCACGAGATGGGATTCCAAAAGTTGTATGTTCCAAGTTGCGAGTGGCGAGGTCACAAAAGGATCCGATTCGTCCATCCGAGGAGGGTAGGTGGCAGAGATCCAGGGAACTCGTGAACTCGGAGGTTCGCGAGATGGGAGTCCAAAAGTTGGATGTTCCAAGTCGCGAGTGGCGAGGTCATGAAAGGATCCGAGCCGTCCATCCGAGGAGGGCAGGTGGCAGAGATCCAAGGATCTCGCTACCTCGGAGGTTCACAAGGTAAGAGCCCAAAGTTTGGATGCTCCAAGTCGCAAGTGGCGAAGCCATGAGAGAATCAGGACTGTCCATCTGAGGAGGATAGGTGGCAGAGATCCAAGGATCTCTCTACCTCGGAGGTTCGCGAGGTAAGAGCCCAAAGTTTGGATGCTCCAAGTCGCGAGTGGTGAAGCCACGAGAGAATCAGGACCATCCATCCGAGGAGGACAGGTGGCAGAGATCCAAGGATCTCGCTACCTCGGAGGTTCGCGAGGTAAGAATCCAAGGGTTGGGCGCTCCAAGTCGCGAGTAGCGAAGTGCCGAGAGCCAAGCACGAAAGGACACATGGAAACACTTCAAGGTGGGGGCCCGTGTGATTGATGGGTGGACCCGCCTCACCTAGAGAAGGGAGTCAATGCTCCGTTGACTCCTCGTGTCTCGAGGATTCACGGGAGAAGGGCACGAAAGCTCAACACTTGGACTTACGAAGTCATGAATAGTGAGAGGAGCTAGAGTTTAACCTAGCCGGCGGTCATGCATAGAGTACGCTAACAGAAGGTGGCTATACCCATTTTGTGATCTCGGGTATCGGCGATCTGTGAAGAGAACTGGAAGACCTTTGATTCACGACTCGGGAGGTCACAAGTTGTGAAAGGCGCCTGGTTTGTTTGGCCTGTGGTCCTAACCCACGATCATAGGGATGGTGAACAGGGAATAACTAGCCCACACTAGACCCCCGTAGGACTTCGGGGATTCTATTCCTTGAGGAAGAACGAAAATTTTTATTATTTTAGGTAGTGGATATGTTACATGTATATTCTGATACACTTTGAGGATCTCACCATCTAAATAGAAATCCCCAATATTGAAATTTTTGTATATTTCATCATACCTGGGGCAATAGTCTTCTTGAGTATGATGAGTAGTATCTGTCACCAAGACCTCTCCTAGATTATCTATAGTTTCAAGTGCGGGTTTTGGAGCAATAGCTACAATATTTCTGGCTTTTTGGGCATTTGAACGTGTTATAATGTATTCATCATATCTTGTAAATAACATAGATATACATTAATCCCCCAACCAAATGTAATAATATAATAACATAGAAAATTAAAACAATAGCATACATGTGGTTCTCCAACTAGAAATGAAGGTTATAGTATGTTCTTAGTCGGATAATGCAGAGAAAAGTGTTTTAACAAACTCGAGACGAAGGTAATGCATTAAGTAGGGTTTTGGAGCTATTATGTAGGTAGTAAATTACCTTAACTCACATAGTTAATGTTCTGTGCATGATAACCAATCCGTAGGCCAAGACATCACCTCACCATTAATGCAATTCGAAGGTACAGATCACCCCAAATACATGTATCAAATGCACGAGAGCTAGTAGTCGGACTCAAAAAAATTCGAAAGTGTTAACAAAGTTACCTTCATCGGAGAGGAAGTAGTTTCGTGATGTATTTTGGCTCTATTAGAAAGGTATCGAAGAATATTCTAGGTTGTGCATCAGGAAATATGTCAAGACTACAATATAACAAATTGATTTTTCTCATTCATTCATGAACTATCAAAACATTTCCTATTGGGGGGAAAAGGTATCAAGAGTCATTACAACTCCAACAACAAATTGTTTGATAGTCAATATTGGAGGTCTTGGTCATTACTATAATTTTACTACTTTGAGGGGAAAGGTATCAAATAATATCCATTCCTCGATAAATGTGTTAGGAAAAAGGTTTCATTTGTGGGAAAAATTAAAACCATATAAATAAGGACTCGGGAAACCAATCGACATCAGACGTGTGCTAGGGTGATTTGCGAAATAGACCCACACATGCGTTAGACTCAAAATATTCAAATGAAAAATAATTATCTGCCACGCAAGCCAACATTACTACTTAGATATACATCGTAGATGTATGCAATCTGAGCGAAAATTATTTCTGAGTGATCTTCATCGGAGTCAGATTTTACCAGTGTGAAAGAGTATTCTGATAGAATCGATTTCGACAGATCCCTTTCTGATATGGATATAGAAAAGGTTATGTTGGAATATTAAATAAATTAACCTTATATTTTATGATAAAAGGTTTCATTCAGATGGCCAATCAGTCTCATGGTGTTCAAATATGTGAGGTTATTGAAGAATTACCCTGTGGTCGAGTACAACAATTCATATTGGTCCTCCAGAATGAGTTTGAATCAACAATCAAGGAGAAAACTCATCATTCCAAGTTTGTATCAAAATTTTGTAGTATGAATTGTCTTAGAAAAATGGTAGCTTCATATATTAGTATCAAATCAATAAAGTAGTGACATACTATCTTGCAAAAATTTCATAAAGGGGGGTACCCATTGAAATTCTCTTATTCGAGAGACTTTTGGTGGGTAGTTGTGATAGCACAACAAATGGAGACTTACTGAGAAGAACAAGTTATCTATGATTCTCGATATCCCTTCAGATTATTTAGCATTGTCCTTTTCAAGTCTGAAATGATTAGCAATGTTTGTACTATGAATCCCACATAATAAGTCCTCATCAAAGTAATAACATAATGAAATAAACAAGATGATCCTTTGCATAATTCGTGTGAAAAGTAATGGATTTGTTCATTGAAGTATTTCATAAAAAGATATCTTAGAAGAATGATATACCCCAAAGGAGTGTCCTGGACTATTTTTATATTGAAGTGTGTTCCTTGTATCTATTTTCCCGTTATTTCTTCACTTCCAGCAAGCGTCCATAACCCTGACGAAGTTGCCTTGGTATCATACAAGCATGGTCCCACTGCAAACGAGCATTCATATCCCCGATGAGTTTACTTGTACTTACCACACTATTAAAAGTGTTTTAAACTTCCTCATGATTTAGCTTTAGCATTCACCCTTTTAAGATTTGTAATTTATGTATTGCTTTGGCAACAGGGGTTATTAGGAAGCGGGGTGATATAAGAGTTTCTTTGATATGCTAGTCTCAACCAAATATTTTTCATCATGGGCCCATTCTAATAAAATACCGATGTATTCCTTTATTTATACGCATTTGGGACAGTGGCACAAAAATTATGAAAAAGACATCAACATATATTTTCTCCTTCTCATCTTTCCAGAATTAATGGATTTTTAAGAGAGTGATCACAGAGTTACAAACAATTATGTCACTGGGAGTATAAATATCATGATTCATAATCCGAAAGTGATATATTCAAATAGACTAGAGAAAGTTACTTATTTTCTATATAACCATTTCCTCTGCATGCATAACACTAGTACAATGTAATACAATTACATTGTTTCCACGTACATGAAGAGATACCAATACAGGGACTAACTTGAAATTTGTTATACAGTCCAAATTTCCAGTTAGAATTTTTTCAAACATTTGAGGATGAAAGAGAGGGACCTTGTTCTCAATAAAGAAATAGACTAAATCAGAATATCAGATGAAAGAAAAATAAATTAAAAGAGGGTTTATTATTATTATTATTATTATTATTATAAAAAGACTAGAAAGAGAAATGAAAATTCTAAAGAGAAAATGAGACCTAATATGTACATGGATACATCACCAAAGGTGATCAGGAGAAGTATATTTTAATCATTTTTCAATTGATAGGGATCTCCTCCATGTCTCCCTCTAACGATTTAATTTTGAGAGTTCCCAACCCAATTTTTTCATGGATTTGATATGGGCCTAGCTAGAGTTTTTGAAACTTAGTATGTTTTCCTCTCATTTAATTTYTTTTATCCCACTTAAGCATAAGWTCGCCTACTTGGAAGTCTGTATTTTCCACAGATGACTTATCAAACCATTTTTTGATTATTTCTTGATGTTGCATTAGTTTTCTTTTATATTTTTCTCTTTCTTATTCAAGCTTCAAGAGCATATTTAACCTTTGTTCCATCACTAGGCATTCCTTTTCTTGAACAGATTGAGAAAGTTGCAATGAAGGTAGAAATATATGGGTAGGTAGAACAACTTCTTTTCCATAGAAAAGAAAGGAAGGGGAATTTCCTAAAGAATATTTGGGTGTCACCCTATCATCCCATAGAGCATTAGGAAGGGTTGTATGCCAATTTCTTTGGTGATCAGTTACTGTTCTCTTCAATATTTTAATTAAGTTTGTGATTGTAGATTCTTCTATCCCATTCCCTTGAGGATAGTAATTAGTTGAGTATTTGATTCCGATATTTATTGCAAGATAAGATTGAGTTAATTTTGAAGAGGAGAAATACTTAGCATTATCAAAAACCAAAAATTCTAGAACACCAAATCTAGTTATAATGAAAGATTCAAGGAAAGATATCACCTAGTTTTCATTAACATTTTTTAGAGGGATTGTTTCCATCCACCTTGTGAAACAATATGTTGTTGTAAGGATGTACTTGTACAATTTGGTGGAATTGGGATTAATTTCCCCTATCACATCTAAACCCCATTGTTGAAATGGTCGTTCAATGGTAATAGGCTGAAGGGGAAAAGCAGGTTTCTTCTCTTTTACAACTAATCCTTGACACTCCTAGAATTTTCTTGCATGTGCATGTAAATATTTAAACCAAGTAGGAAAATAATATCCAACTCTTAGAATTTTATGTGTTGTAGTATCTCCTCAAAAGTGTCCCCCAGTTGTACCATCATGTAGTTTAGCTAGTAACTTATCAACATCTCCTTTCTCAAGGGATATTAACATAACATATCCATAGTTCTTTCTAAATACTATTACTTGGATGAGATAATATTGGGAAAATTTAAGCCTAAGAGCCCTTTTCTTCCTCTATTCTAGGTAATGTGGTGTTGATCCATGGGTTAGATAATACTTCATCTCATAGTACCATTGATCAATGTTAACCGGGATATAATAAATTTCATTTTCAAATAAGCCTTGATCTTGGTAGATTTTATCTTCACTTGTTGTGTGTTCTGTTGATTCAGCTTCCAAATTACACAATCCTTGGCCCTTGACAATTTCATCAAGATTGATATAAAGGTCATATTATTGTAATGTTTTCATCCAATTGGCTCTTTCCTCCCCAAGATCTTTCTGCACCGAGAGATTTCTCACATAGTAAGGAAAATTTACCTTTTTTTTTTATTTGATCAAGTATGGTATAAAGTGTTTGACATATTTCTAGACTGAATAAGCTTGTTTTTCAACTTAAATATAGTCTAACTTTGCTCCTTGTAGTCTTGAACTCATAAATGTGAATGGATATTCATCTCCTTCCTGATTCCTTTGGGTTAATACAACTGCAAATGCAATATCATAAGAAAATGTATACAGTATGAAATCTTTACTGAAGTCTGGACTCATTAGTGTTGGATATTGTGCTATCTCTTCTTTAGTTCTTTCAAAAGAGGATTTCTCTTTAGAACCCAATTTAAATTATTTGTCCTTCTTTATCATGTCTTCGAGGGGTTTGATAGTTTCAGCAAAGCTTGGGACAAATATCCTTACAAAACTAATCTTTCAAAGAAACAACTTCATATTTTTCTTGTTATGGGGGGGATTTATCTTTGAAATGGATTCATTTCTCTCAGGTTCAATGATCATGCATTATTTAGATACAATAAATACTAAGAGTTTGCCTTCATTTTCTGCAAAAACATATTTATTTGGGTTGATTGCAATGTCATACATTTTGCATCTATTAAATATTCTTCTTAAGTGAGTGATAAGATATTTTTTGTCTTTGAGTAAAACAATGACATCATCAAGGTATACTACTACATAGTCACCAATCATCCCTCTGAAAGCTATATCCATGGCTCTCTGAAAAGTTTCTCCTACATTACTTAGTCCAAATGGAATTTTCCTATAGGCGTAAATTCTCCATTTTGTTCAGAATGCATTTTTCAATTGATCATCATGTGAATCTAGAACCTGGTTATAACCATAAAATCCATCTAGTGATGAGATCATTTTAGAAACAGAGACACATTGTAATATTTTCTCCATGGGAAGCATATGACAGTTATCCTTTTCTGAAGCCTTATTTAAATTTCTAAAATAAACACAGAGTCTTAAGTCTCCATTTTTCTTTCGTACATGTACAATATTAACAATACATTAAGTATGTTTGACTGGGAATATTATTCTTGCTTCCAATAGTTTGTTTAACTCCACCTTAACTTGAGGTTCTAGGTTTGGGTGCATTTTTCTCAACTTTGGTTGGAAGGGCTTTGTTTGGAGCTTCATTGGAATAATATGTTGGATAATCTTTGTATCATATTTTTTTAGGTCTTCATAGGTCTATGAAAAGATATCCTTGTATTTTTTAAACAACTTGATAAAAGATTTCCTTTCAGGATGAGAAAAATTCTTCCCAAGATTTATGTTTTGAGGTATGATGCTTGTTCCCAAATTAATGATATTAAACTGCATAGTTGAGATATTAGTCTTATCGTTCATCGCCTTTTTTTAATTTATCTTGGAGATCGTACAGTTTTTTCAGGTTTACCACATTCTTGGGGATATTATTGACTGGGTTGGACCTATCCTTTTGTTGTATTTGACCTTCTAGGTTAGGAACATCTGCGTCTAAATATCACTCGTGTTGGCCCTCATCTATAATGGAGTCTTGAAGCTATCCTCTAAATGGAGGAAACAAATAAGTTGTTGATCATCATCAAAAAATCTCTAATTGATCATGTTATCGAGTACTGAAGGCTTGTACAATGATTCCACAAAAAAGGTATCAGGGAGTATAACTTCTAATGGAATTAGTCTAGATGTTACATTCTCCAATAGGTATGCATCATAGTTCAAAGAATGAGGAATAGGACTAATATTAAATGCATCAAATAGTTTAATTAATTCTCATACCTCTTGTTGGTAATGTTTAATATGACTTGAAAGACAATGTATGGTAATTATTACATGTCTTATAACAATTTTTGAATCACTGAATACCTTAATTTTTTTCACTTCCAAGTCCACTTCTTTTTKTCATYCTTGCAGTAGGGCTTCATATTCGCCAGTGTTGTTTGTGCATTGGAATTCAAATATTCATGCAATCATGGTTTTTTTACCATTAGGATATGTTAGTATGCATCCAACACTTTCACCTTCAAGAGACTTGGATCCATCAAATAATAGATTCCATGTGTTAGGATCTTTTTTCAATTTTTTTATGGGTTTATGATTTTCTTTATTTTATGAATTAATGGGGTTAGTGAAGTTAGCAAAAACCTCTAATCTATCTCTAAATACTATGTTAGACTATACAAAATCATGGTTAGTTCGATATGATATGTTACAGTGGGGTTCAACAATCTAAGTGAAATGAAGGATTTTAGATTGTGTGTTTGATTCCACATAAGAGGAAATCTTAGTTGTGTAAATTCCAAAGAATGAATCACAAGAACAATTTCCTAGAATCGAATGATTAAACATAATGGGTTCATTGGGGTCATTCAAGTTTGTTACCATGTGTTTCATGTATCTCTCTCTATCAACTTTGATTTGGTTGGACTTTCTGTTTTAAGGGAGCCATAAATGTGACCAATTAGTGGAAAAATATCCATTAAGCATAGTTGACCAATCTCTACTCAAGAGCATTCCATAAGTGTCAAGAATGTCTACCACAATGATGTCAATAGTTTGGTGTACTTTAGGTTTGGATGACATTCTTATCAAAAAAAAAAAAAAATCATCAATCACTTTAACTTTGGTCATATCTATCTAAATGATTTGGATATCATACTCTTTAGGTTTGACATTGATTTTCTCACATACCTTAAGGGGCATAAAATTCGAATAAGCACCTGAATCCACCATGCAATTATGGACATTTCTATTGAAAATTTCAAAAGTCACTAAGAAAGGAGGAGTGGTAGATCTTGATCTTTGACCAGTCAGTGATGCATTGAAAATTGATTTTCTTTTAGGTGTAGTCTTATTAGTGTTTTGGTTATTTTTATTGTTCCCATTAGTTACCCCAACATTGGTTTCTTGGGTGTTTTTGGAATTGTTTCCCTTTAGAGTTTTGATGAAATTTTCTTGAATATGAGGTAGCTTCATCAATTCAAAAAACAAAATATTTGTCTTAGTTCTTTTAAGATCTTATAATAAATCAAAATCAAATATGGTTGGGGGAGTAGAGTGAGTACTATGTTTTCTAGCAGCAGCAAGGTTCTTCTAGGTATTTGGTGTGGTTTTTGTAGTGTTAGAGGATTTATAAGGGTTGGAAGTTGTGGCCTTACTTGAACTCCTCTTGGTAACTTCATGTTGGGACAAGGTATTTCCTTTACATCTTTTTATTCTACTGATCCAAAACAAATATCCCAAAAAGAATTAACTAGTTGTTCTCCAACTCGATCAGTTTCTTAAGATTCATCCTGCTATTCAGTTTCCCCTCCTTCATCGTCTTTAGATTAAACTTTATTTTCATTTTCCCATGATTGAATATCCTGGGAAATATATTCCATGTTGATACCATGTGTGGTTGAGGAATTAGTCTTGTTTGAAGGAGTAATCTTATCTTTCTTTGGTTGGAACTTGAAAATTTTATTGGGATTAGAAGACCCTTCTCCAGGCTTATTTTTTAGATCAATTTTTTCATTAGAAAAAAAAATTATGATTTTTTGGAGGGATTACATGTCCATGGACTCGAAATATTTCTTCTCCTTTCAGGTTTTAGTTGCAATTTTTTTGTTTTTCAGATTATTTTTATCCTTTGAAGACTCAACTCCAGAGTTACCTTTTAGACTCAGCATGTTCTTTTCAACTTTAATAGATTCTTTAAAATTTGTTTCCAGGTTCATTTTCTAAGCATTCTTAACAAACATTGTCATTGACATGAGTAGATAAGAGGTATAGAATTCAATAGATACATCTACAATAGGTTTGGAAGATTGAGGGATTCTCTTCATTAATGTAAGAAACCGTTGATTAAAATATTTAATTTTTTCTTTAGGTTCCATTTTAATCCTTGAAAGGTCTAAGACTGATGTTGTTGGAGKCCTTTTTTCCCTAAATTTTAARTAAACGTGGTCTCAAAAATMCTTTATYYRGGTGGATATTGGTGGCCACCCACCTATTCCAACTGGCTCCTCTTGACAATTTTTAGTTCAACACATTCTTTTGTACTTATTTGTAATTGTGGGTTCTACACTTTTGAGGCTATCTAAATCCCTACACGTCTTCTATGTGGAGACTGGTGGCCTCCCACCTAGTCCAACTAGCTTAKTTTGGATGTTTTCACATCAACACATCTTTTTGTACTTCCAGGGCCRTTTTGGGGCCCTAAATAGTGTTTTTTGTATTGTCACATCCAAACTATAAACGAATTCAAAKTTTGATGGTGTWTGTGTGTTTCTCGAAAATACCTTTCCAGCGGGCTATCACACGCCTAAAACARAGGTCGTATGMAAAATTTACAAMCCTGGGAAGTTAAGGTACCAACTTACCCATCGGGTCCCACATAACTTTTGGCATTTCATCTCCTAGGGTTAGRTTTTTTGATGTATACAGTTTTGGAATTCATGAGTAATGTTWAAAATTCCTCTGGAACCTCATTGTAATGATTATGCTCAGATGGATGTGTGTGTAAGACACATCTCTTCTCAGAGATAGATACCACCATTCGAGCAAGTTGTTTTAGTTATGTAGTTTTATAGTTTCATCCTATTTCATTTATTCAATAGAAGATATTRTTCATTGGATATCTGTGATGTTCTTTGTATCTCTRTGTTTATTGTATTCAGTCTATTAATCAATTTGTTCCGCTCCTAAATCTGGATCAATACTCCAGCTAGTGATTGAGGCTTCCTATAGAGAAAAGAACCATGTTGAGGCTTTTTTATCAAAGGTATAAGGAAACAACCTACAAACAATGTCTTCATGTTGCACATTCATAAGATGTATTGTAAACAATAATTTCTTAATATGGTCTTCAACAGAATATTTTATATCCAGTTCAAACTTGGGTAGGAATTTCTCGGGATGTTTCGGCATATCATGAAGTGTCCCAAGTACTACAATAGCATCAAGGACCAACCAAGGTTGATAAGGTGGTGGGTCCTGATTATTTCTAGCCATATTTTGAGGACTCCTAGGATTTTCTTCTCCCTATGATTTTTCGTCACAATCATGGGGAGATTTTGGAGGTAAAGGATGTTGACCAACACCACTTGCAAGTAGGAAACTATCTAATTTGGAATCGGGAGATTTAGAAATGCCTTGCAACACTTGGGATAAAAAATAGTCAAGCATCCTGACATTTGATTTTTCCTCGTAAGTGGAAAGGTTTTCAAATAATGGGTCATCCCTAGGGAGACTTTCTTGACCTTGGGGTACTAAATAGTCAATCAGGAGATGATCGGTTTGCCTACTCCACTACTAAGTCAATACATGGTCACAATATTCTTTTAATCATGTCAAGTTCAGGTATCATATATCTTCAAGGGCTCGGAGAAGAAAATATAGGTTCGGAGTGAGTGGGGATTCTATGGGTAGAGACCTAATCTCGGGTATCCATTGATTGGAGTGCAGAGTGAGAATATCTTTTAGGCTCGTACGAGTGGGAATCACTAGGCTGAGAAGGGTTTGTAAGAGGAATAGAAAATGTATGGTTTTGTGTTTTCTTTACAACCATTAAGTTCTATGCCCCCCCTTCTAGTGCCATTTTTGTTGACGTGTCCAAGTGGCATGTCAAGAAATTAAGGGAGCATGCCCAATGGTAAGTCCCAATTAGATTAAATCTCATTTGGGATGGCATTTTCGACTAGTATGTGGGCTTGGTTGTCACTTTTAATTGTTATCTAAATATTAATCTGAGAACCAAAGGTTCTCAAATGAATTAAAATATGAAAATAAATTAAGTAATGATGGCTATTGTTATTCTAAGATGCAATTCTAACTTAAGATAAACTATCATGATCAAGAGAAAACTACTAGAATGAGCACAGTAAAATGTAATAATCTTGTAAAATAATTTATTCATTAATACAACGAGTAAATTAAAGTGACAATACAATAGGCAAGAAATAATTAATCATTTCGCCTACTTATTATATCATTGTTGTACTCACTAGGAAATTCAGGCAATATGAACATACAAAATATAGTAGAGAAGAAATTCATAAAGTTATAATCCACGTATTCATAAAATAAATACATACAACAAGAATAATCTCAATTGCATATATTTGTAACCAAAATTTCCATACATGTATCTTGTTCAATCCCTCATATAGTAAAAGTATTGTTTTGATTTCATACAGATCCAAAATCCCTTTTCTAATCATAGTCGACTCTTTTATAATTAAGAGAAAATTTGTGCATTATGAAAATGCCTTCTGACAGGGGACAGCGAGGGCTTGTCTTTTGATATTCCCATTCGGATGAGAAAAGATATTGTAGAACACAAAACAGATCAGTTACAAAGTCATTATGATGAAGCTAATTGTTGTGCTTCTATATGATCTCGATAATCCTTCCAGAGTGTGTGTTCCTTCATGATTTCTTCTAACTTATTGGACTTCATTTTCTCCAAGTCTAATTCTCCATCCCAGATATTCATGGATACTTC
>JASDQU010012907.1:22761-51035 GCA_032191745.1 Picea mariana | reverse complement strand
TGGAAGATTCTCTCACAATCCTTTGTCCACTGAAACTTCTTCTCCTTCCTTTGCAAGGAAGTGGTAGGATGAGCCATCCTCAAGAACCCTGCGATAAACCTTCTGTAATAACCAGGTAGACCCATAGAGGATCTGACTTATGTCATGTTATTTGGTGCTAACCATTCTCTTATGGCCTCATTCTTCTCATGATCTACAACTATCCCTTCCTTCAAAATAATATGCCCCAAGTAATGAATCTACACCTGATAAAATGAGAATTTTCTCAAATTGGCATATAGTTGGTGATCTCTTAGCACCTGCAACACCATCCTAATATGTTGTTCATGCTCTCCCTCCAACTTGGAATACACCAGAATGTCATCCAGGAAGACTATGATGAAATTTTCTAGATAGTCCCTAAATGCACCATTCATCAGGCACATAAAAACAGTGGGTGCGTTTGACAGCCCAAACGGAACCATTGTGAACTTGTAATGACCATACCTTGTTCTAAAGGCTGTATTGTTGATGTATTCATCATTTATCCTTACTTGGTGATATCTCAACCTGAGTTCTATCTTCGAAAATATCTTTGAATCCTTCAACTGATCGAAGAGATCATTAATCATGAGCAGAGAATATTTTTTATTTAAGAATACTTTGTTCAATTGTTTGAAACTGATACACAATCTCAACATCCCATCCTTCTTCTTCACAAACAGAACCAGGGCACCCCAAGGTGACACGCTTGGGCGTATATACCCCTTCTTTAGAAGCTCTTAAATATGAAATTGCAACTCTTTTAGCTATGGCATACTCATTATGTAAGGAGCTTTCGACACTGGAGTTGCTCCAGGAATCATGTTTACATCGAAGTCAATGTCTCTCTTTGGAGGTATTCTAGGTACCTCCTTAAATACATATTCAAAATCTCTTAGTACTGCATGATCTCCAATCTTTGAGATCTCATCCTTAGATTCTTCCTCCACATGGGCTGTAAATAATTGATAGCCTTTCCTATAGCACTTCTTCAGCTGCATTGATGAGATTTCTCTGATAGCAACATCTCAGGGAATTCCTTGGACTGTTCTTCAATTCTCTTCTCCATCGAGGAAAGTGAATGCCTTAATACGACAGTCCAAGATGGCATGGTGTTGTTCCAACTAGTCCATCCCAATTAGACAGTCATAAGAACCTAAAGGTAGAACATTCAATTCAGCCTTTATGCTCAGTCCATTCATGTCCACAGGATAGGACTTAACCAACTCAATGACCTTCCTCTTGGTTCCTATAGCCAGTTGCACTAACCAAGACTTTTCATGTTTGCTTCTCGACAAATGAAAACTTTCCACCACTCTAGGATCTATATAACTATTGTTATCCCATGAATCAATTAAAATAGTAAATGGTTGGTTGTTAATCATACCTTCCACTTCAATCATGTGCAACTGATATTCAACTTGCTTGTTTTCCAGGGATGCATAGATCCTCATCATTCCACCACCCATTTCCTCCACTGTTTCATCCTTCTCTACATTGTGGACAACACTCACTTTATCATTTATGTGGGGGCAATCTCCATACATATGGTTTTATTTACAACCCTAACATTCCATAGCTGGTGGTCTTGGCGTTTGCCCACCTACTTCAACCTTCCTGGGCTCTCTAAAAGATGGTTGTCCTTGAGGATTGTTTATGAAAAAGGGTGGCTTAGTTCCCTTCTTCCTCTGATCCATCTTTAATTTATTCTTGTCTTCCCAAGCCTTCCAAAAAGAAGTATTCTCTCTTTGTTGCTCATATAATAATTTATCTCTTCTTATCATTTCTTCCATAGTTTTTGGGTCATCATAGTGGGTTTTTTCCCCAATGGAAGGTGGCAGTCCATTCAGATACATTTGAATCTTTAAAGTCTCATCCTTTCTGAATGGAACATACTTCAGTAATTCCAAAAACCTACTTTCGTATTCATCAATGGTCATCCTGGCTAACTTGAGTTCAAATAACTCCTTCATCTTCCTGTCATAATATCTCTTAGTCAAGTATTTCTTCTCAAAATACCTCTTGAATTCTTTCCAAGTGATATCTTTCTCTCTAATGTGTTGCACCTACACAAGTTGATCCCACCACATGGATGCTTTTCCTTTCAATTGATACATTGCAATTCTTCCTTCTGAATGAGAGGAATAAGTCTGCAGTTGAAAATATTACCTCATGCCCAACAACCATGTATCGACATCTTCCTCCTGCTTATGTTCTCCATCAAATGTTGGAGGATTAATCTTGTTCATTTCTCCCTTTAGTTCATCCACTCTATATCTCTTGTGATTTCTGGTAGGATATGGGCTTGAACTACTATTTTCCCTCCTCTTAGAGAAACCTTGGCAGTGATGATGGTGTTTACCAACACTCCTTCATCTTCTTCCCTCAAAATTCGGGTGACACCCTGTTTTGCTCGAGTCTCTCTCCCGGTCCAACTTATTTTATATTCTCTCCATAATCTTCATCAACTTTAAGTTGAATTCACCTTGTTTATCTTGAAACTTCTTGAGCTTCCTTCTATCTGTTCGGTGAGTTTGGGCATCTTTCAACAATTTTTCGATGATCTTCATCATATTCCTTTCCTTATCTATCTCTTCTCCATGCGCATTGGAGTTTGACCCTTCAAATCCCAAATGAACATCAATCCCTTTAGCTTTGTTATCTAAACTGGAAGCATTATGTGTCTCCTCCATTTCTTTTGCACTCAGTGGTAATTCTACTCAGTTTTGGCACTCACTAAACTTATGCAAACACAATGTACAGACAACCAGAATTTGTTAGGCCATTATTCCTTAACAAATCCCACAACATTCATAAAAAAATCTAAATTAGGAAAACGTTCAAATTTTTTGAATTTTTTTAGCTCTGCTTGGCTTTGTAACAATCCTTCAGGCTCTAGCCCCTTCTCTCTTAATCCCCAACCCACATGATCGTGGGTCGTGACCACTTGCTTAGCAAAAAGGGTGCTTCGCGACTTCGCATTTCGCGAAGTTTCAAATCACATCACAACAATTTCTTGAATTCTGTACTAACAAACTCGCGATGTAGGGAGGATCAACTATCCACATCTACCCAACATCCAATGACTGACACTCACTGTGGAACCTCAGGCATCTGAGTTATGATACTTCGGGAATTCAGAAGATTTCACATCCTCACATGCCGAACAATTCCACGTCACCTTAGGTGACTTGATTACCTTACATCACTTAACGTTTCCCCAATTGTGGGGGCATGCAAGGGTGGTTTTGGAGTAACCCTCCCTTTATTCCACAATTCTCTTTATGCTAACATGTAACCCCTCAGTGAAACCAAGGTTTGGATTGCAGGACCGCCTTGGATAATTAAATTACGTGCAACTTGGCTCCCTACAATGTCTCCTGGCCGTTGATCTTGATGTACCATGATCAACGCCATTGTGGGTCCTCCAACCCTTAACTACATTATGTAAACTTAGGCCCCACTAACCCTTCTCACAGAGGATGCCACATGGTGGAATACTAGTGAAGTCATCTGACCCCACCACATCTACTCTTTCACTTCGGAACTTTGGACTTCAGAAGTTTGTGCAACGACACATCCCACTTCTCCCAGTAGCCGAACTCCCAAAATTACAATCTTCTCTTCTAATTGATATAACAGTCAAGATATTTTTTCCAAATCTATGATGTAGATCTCCCTCAGGACTTTGGGGTTTTAGGTTTAGGGTGTTTATGCCTCAGCGCACCCCACTTCTCCCAATTGTTGAACATCAAAGGCTTCTAGGATAACCCTCCTATACCTTTTCCAGATCTGATGGTCATACTAAATTTCCCTTCCATCCAAACAGATCCTACAGCTCCAACACCCCAAGTGTTGAGCACTCTCTTTCTCTCTCTATGGTCAAATACCATGCCGACTGTGGTTTTATTCTACCGCTACTCCTCCTGAGCTTTGTAACACGACCAATGTAACCAATTGGCACTAAGAAACAATCTAAGGCTCGAAATTGGTTCCTCCAAACACCATTTCCACTCGAAACCTTGGGTCCAAAGACCACTTATCCATCCCATCCAGGCTCAATGTTGAAAACATGGCTCTGATACCATATTGTAAGATCTTCGACCTTAAACCCACTCGCCGGGAGACGCTACTTCGTAGAAACATTCTCATACTTAAATATATCACATGAATTATTTATAAAGTATAAGCATTAAATCAAATTAATACATTTGACATGGATTTAGTGTTGTCATACAGACTTAAATGAAATTAACAACAATTCAAACTAGCAACAAAATACATCATAATATTACAAGTATCACAAAACATGCATTTTAAAGTAGTACATAATTAAAACACATAATTATACTTATCTTTGAAACTGTAATACATCACCAATTGCGTGCAAACCTTCCATGAATATCCCATCCTTAGAGTGCGATGCTCATCACTCTCAGTAGTAGGTCACCCCCGAGTTGGGACTAAGTTCCATCGGGCAAGGAATCCTATGTTAGGAAAGGTCAACGAAAGACACATAGTTTACGAGGAAGGATTCTCTCCCAGGAGCCACTTATGCCCACTTCTCATAGACTCTCATTCCCCACATGCATGTCCCACCCCAGGAGTATACACCTTCACTGTCACCAAGACAGTCCTTCGGCTACTAAACCTCTCTTCCCTTCGGCTTCAACAACAAACCGGACCAGAATTCTCTGAGCTCTGTGGTAGTTATAGAACTCCTTTCAAGAGTTCTCACTTCCTCCATGAACTATCTCATCTGGAGAGAGTTGCTCATAAGCCTGAAAACTTGCTTCTTCAACCACAACCACCTCTCTCACCTGGAGAGAGTGTTGCACACAAGCATGACAACCTTCTTCTTCATCCCTATTCCAGCACAAGGAGGACAACAAGGCTCAGTAAGGAATGGATAACGGTAGCCAATCACACTCAACCAAGGGACTGCAAGGCCACAACAACCCACAATTATAACACACACGACATAGATAATTACTCAGGTTTCATAGAAGACGTGGGTCGGCTTCAGAGGTGTGTGGCTATGCAGAGGTCCAGTGTAGACAAAAAACAATTCTCGGGAAGGATTCCAATGAACTCAGGTGGAGTATGGAAGGTTCACAAAATGACTCAGGTGGCATATTTTGGGTCTCAAGTGTGTGCATGAACATTGCAAAGGATGAATACAGAGGCCAGAGAATTCACAGGAATACACCAGTCCACTTCCGGTTCTGGTTTTCAGGATTGCGTGACAGGAAAATTAAGCAGAGGTCATTCACAAACTCCCAACGGTTCAGACATCCGGCGACATAATGGAGGACCAACCCCCATCTCGTCTCAATTCTTGGGTCAAATATCAGGTGCTTGGGCTGACACATGTCGCCCATGAAGCTGCATGCACTCCATCAAGTATGTGTTCCCTTTTACACACATTGGGGCTACATGCATTGCCTCTCCTAGGACTTAGTATAAAGTCATACCTTTCACACCACTTTGGAATAATAATAAATTATTATTCCTAAGGACTTAAGCCCTCAAGCTTAGCCCCTCTTCCTACCTCTCATCCCCCTCTCCCTTACCCATACTATGGAAGCTTAGTCCCCCATCACTCTTTCTTCGTGGTCGGTTGGCACACAATTTTTTTTATATATTATATTAATGATATGCATAATTACATATACAAAATCAGGCTCTTGGCCTTGACACTTAGGCTCTCTAGCTTAATAAACACATAAGCCCACTAGCTTATCAATATTTGGCTCACCAGCCTACAAAACATGATTACAATTCATAAACATGATTATAATTCATAATATAACTAGGGCACTAGTGGGGGATATTACAAAGGATTTATATAGGGTATTGGGATTAGAAAGATAAAAGGTTAACAAAGAAAAAATTTAGAAGGTTTATTAATACTTACGCTAAAAAAGTTTACATCGGATTGGGTGACACATGGGCCACATGTGTCATTGGATGGGGTGATTACGAGGGAAGTTAAAGCCCCTCGCCACCACCCTCCCTCTCTGTCTAGTCACAATGTTCTCATGCATAAGAACCAAGCCTTAGTGAATCAAGCCTTAATGGAAGCTCGGACTTAGCTCGTCGACTTCACTAGGATTTTCGAGATTTCCATTACACCTACACTAATGGCTACCAGATCCACGAATGCCTCATCCCTCTTGGTATTTTCACTGTGCGAGAATTTTTATATGGTGTACTTGGGCCCAAATCCCAGCATCATTTCGTTAATTTTTCTCTGAGATTCAGCCTACTCAACTATTTTTTCTGCTTGCCTGGTGCCCTGCACATCCATGCCATGAGAACGAGGAAATCCCAACGAGGTTCATCCTATTATAGCAGGTTTGGATGGAACAACCATCCAGGGCCTGCCTCTCAAGATCTCACACTAGGCGAAGACCATATTATCTCTTCGGTGTAGAATTGGTTTGCATAGGCTCCTTCGGAGTCTTGGCCTCACCATGGCTCAGGACTTGCCTCTCGAGTTCTAGTTCAAGATGAGGGCCATCGGGGTTTCTCTAGGAAAAATCGGTTTGTGCAGGCTCATCAGGAGCCACATCCTCCCAGCACTGAGAGTCGCCAAGGCGAATGCCCGACAAAAGAATAATTTCCACCCAATTGGGTGGAATTCTTGCCTTTCCTACCTTCAACCGCCCTGGAGAACCAGCCTACCACCTGCACCACCGGTCCATTTTAGGATTCAGTTGCAATGTGATGCATAGTGGAAGAAGAAGCCTTACCTCTGGAGGACCACTCGAGGTACAATTATGCTGCCTCGATGAAATAAGACCCCATTACGAACTCTGTTGATTCCTTTGACTCTGTCACTGCCACTTTGGAGGATAACAAGGCTCAAGAGGACCATAGTCAACCAACTCCAAAATCTTACAGACTCACGAAAGACCACCTGGCTTTAATCTTTGAGATGAGAAGGGCCCTGGCCGAGCAACAACACCACCAAAGTTTCTTCAAGAAACATCTGGATGCCCTGTATGATTTCTTGTCAAGGGAGGCTGAGAAGAGTCGTTTCCTGACGTGTTGTCATATGTTCACCTTCAGACTCTGTTAAGATGGATACCTGGGCTCGCCACATGCATAACATTCTCACAAGTTTTTTTCTTTGGTTTAATTGCTATTTTTTTGCAAATTTTTCCTACGCTAGTCTCTGGTTCAGGTCTAATACGCTCAGGTCTAATAAGCGGTCAGGGCACTCAGTCCACCGCATGTTCTGGTTTCCATGAGAGTGGCAGAATAGGTGACAAGTCCCCTTGTTTGTATGTCGATAGTTGTCATTTATTCTTTAATCTTTGTAACTCTGAAGAGTTGTCACGTCCATGCATTCTGGTTTCCACTACGGTGGCAGAACAACTATCTTGCTATCGTGTATACTTGGACACGTAAGCTTTCTACTATGACAAGTTAATATATATTTTTATTTTAAAAAAATATATTAAAAACGTTTAAGAGAAGAAAGATAAAAGTTCTTAAAAAATAGAAAAAAAAATATTATAATTCATTAATATTAATATTTAAAAGGTTTAATGTTATTTGTTATTAGGAGTTAATGAAATGATTAGGAGTATAAGGGGAAGGAATCAAGGACTTAACGATTAAGAATTTGGGAATTGGGCTCACAAATTACAACTGAACTCTTAAAAATTAAGACTTAAGAAATTGGGCTCACTAATTACAAGTGAACTCTTAGAAATTAAAACTTAAGACATAGAGATTCTATATAAATTAAGACTTAAGACATAGGGATTCTATATTAGGTATTAGAGATAGGTTGAGTATTGAATATTAGTGAAAGTATCAAACATTCCGTATGAGTGTACGTGGATAAAGGATTAGGGTGTTTCGATTAAGATTAAAATTAAGGTATCTCATTTTTATTTTTAAACCATGATTTATAAAGATTTATTTAAATCGTTATAATATAAAATGTAAATATAATTCAGATTTTAACATATTAAAAAATATGTTATCTCACTCTATAACATTTTAAAATATTTTATGTCACTTCATCTAAATTATAGAAATGAAATATAGAATATTGAAAGGTTGATATTTCTTGGTAAATGTTAAAAGTTTAAATAATATTATATTTTATATCCATATAACGATAACATCAAAATTAATGAAGAGATGCATAAGCAGATGTCGAGCCTGCATTTTGTGACCAAGATTCTTACGTCTGTGATCGAAAGCGAGACCTAGAGATATCAGTCTCAGATTACTACCCGGTTAGCCGATAGCATTCCCTAAGGTAGTATTCCCTGAGTAGAGTGCTCCTCTTTCACATATATTACGGAGGTAGTGGTGTGTAGCTTTGGTCCCTGAGCTCTAGGTTGAACCCTTTTGAAAACAACACCCTCATTCACTTCACCTTGACTCTACTGACAAGTAAATTGATTGGTTAATAAAGGAGCTTACTAGTGGGATAATAAACAGTGTTTGTTCCTAGTCTCTCTACTTGGTTAATCTACAATGTTGGCATAGAAACATGTTAACCTATTGTTTGAACTTTCCCATAGGCCATATGATGAGTTCTCGGGCTAGTTGATGAACTAGTCAATATCCTATTAACTAGTATTGAGCAATAGGTGTTGTTGGTAGATCTGTTGAACTAGTACAATGAGTTGAATATTAGAGATAATGCCTCATTTATGATGCATACTAGAGTTTAGGGATTGGTTTGGTTTGTTGGAGGATGTTGAGAGATTCTCTCAACCTCTCCCTCCAAGAGTGGAATAAGTTGGATCTCACTTCTACTATATATACCTGATGTATCTCTGTTTATTTGATGAAAATACAAATTATTATTTTGTGTGTAATTGTTGTGCAATGGTCACTCTCCCAATTTATGTTTTGAAATCAGAGCCTGGACTGGCTTAAATCCATCATGGGATGGCCATGAAGATGTGAAAGAGATGTGAGCGTTGATAAGTGTAGTTGAGTGGACTAGAGTGTTAATTCTGTTGTGTGTAAGAGAGGTGTTGTATAAGAGAGAGCTACAACAGTTGTTTTGTTTTTTTTGTTGAGAGAGTCGTCATCATAAGGAGTCGTTATGTGAAGGATTTTTTATTTATTCGCCAATCACTAGTTGGAGATTTCCTGGGAAACCTACAGTTATGAGGTGCAGCCAGCGAGAGGGGAGCAAGTCACTGTGGTCCATTTCCTTCTTGATCAAGCAGCTTCAACCATCGATGTTGTCGTTCAAAGAAAACACGAAATGAGGAACCAACACCTTTCTTCATGGACGTCTCTCATTGTATCGCATATCAATCTTCAACATCAGAAGTTTGGAGAGCCATATATTCTCCTATTAAAATCTAATCATTGCAATTGTGAGAAAGAAGGAGAACATGAGTGATACAACACTTTCCATTAGAAACAACCAGCCTTGTGTTCTGCTTATTGATAAAAGGCAAGGTATGTCCTCATCTCATGGCATATTTATCGACTTGCCACAATCAAACGCTCTACCTAAGAAGGAGACGCCATCACCTAAGACGCCACCGATTTGAGGAATATGCACGAATTTATTTGTTGCACTGTATTAAAAAAAAAAAACGGGGGGAAACTGTATTAATTAATGTGTATGTATTGTGATTGTAAAATTTTTATATGGCAGAACCAATCAACGAACATAATATCATAATCTAAATTAGTGGTTATTTATGTACTTAGGTGCTACAGGAACACTTCACTAATTTGGTTATGCATATTCTGTTATAAGTTGATGAATTTTGTTGTACTTCGGGCTTCAAGATCAATAGTTATAGGTTATTTTGAGATTTTGTGAGTGTATAAAAGGTCAATTGTATGATTGACTGCTGAAAATATCCAGTAATCAGATCATTGTCCTATACAACTATTGAAATTTGCTCTTCGAGGGAATTCAACATATGGTAGTGTATCCATAGGATAATTAAGTATCGAGATTGTCCTTCGGGAGGTCGAGAAACGTCATCTCTACAAAGAACGTCAAACATGGTCAGAAGATTGTTTACTTTAAATGTGTGAAATGGGAAACTCGAATGTGTGGAGAAGAAAAGAGCGAAAGTCGGAAGATTCAGAGTGGGTGTAAGCGCTGATGAAGACCAGTCAGAAAAAGACAAATGAAAAATTTTGTAATTGTGATTTCAGTATTGTAAGTTTTTTGTAATGTAGGCATTAAGGGGGGGTGTTAGAGATAATGCCTCATTTATGATGCATACTAGAGTTTATGGATTGGTTTGGTTTGTTGGAGGATGTTGAGAGATTCTCTCAACCTCTCCCTCCAAGAGTGGAATAAGTTGGATCTCACTCCAACTATATATACCTGATGTATCTTTGTTTATTTGATGAAAATACAAAATTTTATTTTGTGTGTAATTGTTGTGCAATGGTCACTCTCCCAATTTCTATTAATCTCACTCTTTAACATTTTAAAATATTTTATGTCACTTCATCTAAATTATAAAAATGAAATATAGAATATTGAAAGGTTGATGTTTCTTGGTAAATGTTAAAATTTTAAATAATATTCTATTTTATATCCATATAACGAGAACATAAAAATTAATGAAGAGATGCATACGCAGATCTCGAGCCTGCATTTTGTGACAGAGATTCTTACGTCTATGATTGAAAGCGAGACCTAGAGCTATCAGTGTCATATTAGTACCCGGTCAGTCGGTAGCATTCCCTAAGGTAGTATTCCCTGAGTAGAGTGCTCCTCTTTCACATATATTACGGGGGTGGTGTGTAGATTTGGTCCCTGAGCTCTAGGTTGAAACCTTTTGAAAACAACACCCTCATTCACTTCACTTCGACTCTATTGACGAGTAAAATGGTTGGTTAATAAAGGAGGTTACTGGTGGAATAATAAACAGTCTATGTTCCTAGTCTCTCTACTTGTCTAATCTACAATGTCAGCATAGAAACGTGTTAACCTATTGGTTGAACTTTCCTAGAGGCCATATGATGATTTCTTAGGCTAGTTGATGCACTAGTCAATATCCTGTTAACTAGTACTGAGCAATAGTTGTTGTTGCTAGATCTAATGAACTAGTACAATGAGTTGAATGTGGCATTATGCTGCTATAACCTTTGGTGAGAGAAAGAAGTATAGTAGATCCAGGGAGAGTCAATAGGTAGAACATCATTAACCTTTCACGTAGGTCTGGCATGGAAGTAGGTCCAATTGGAGGTGCAATCACCCTCTCTCCTCCTAACAGTACATGGTTGAAATTTAATAACATCGAAATTTTGATGTTAATGAAGAGGATTTTTTCCTATTAAAATATGTTATCTCATTCTTTAACATTTTATATAAAATTTTAAAATATTTTATCTCAATTCATGAAAATTATAAAAATGAAATATGAAAGGTTGATGTTTCTTGGTAAATTTGAAAATTTTAAATAATATTTTATTTTGTATCCATCGTTAATATCAAAATTTTGATATTAATGAACAGATGTTCAAGTTTCATTGTTTTGAAGTGGAGATATATAAGAATAAATTTAGTTTTAATATTAAAATCTATATTTAATTAATTAATTAATTAATTAAGTTAATATAAGATGATTAATTGATTATTTAATATAATGTAAAATAAATATACAATTATAAATAAATAAAAAATAAAAAAATGCAATAAGCATTTTTATCATATTAAACAACAAATCAAACATTTTAATCATATTAGACTACAAATTTTACTAACGCGCTTGTAACAAAAATGAGTTAGCATTTTTAATGATATAAAATAAATGTAAGGATTATAAAAACAAATAATTAAAATTACAACTCAGTGTTTTAATTAATCCCTCTTGTAACAAGAATATAATGGCATTTTAACTATAGTAACAAGAGTATAATGGCATTTACATAATTGTGGTTGAAGGACATAGGAAATTTAGATATGTTGTACATTTAGAAAAGGTCTTCAGAATTGGATATTTAATTTACCATTTATTAAATTCAATTTTAATATAATTCTAATTTTAATATAATTTTAGATTATTTTAATTATGTATTAATCAATTTCAAAATTTATTAAATTTGTTCATAGTCATACAAATCATAATCTTAATATAATATTAAATTATTTTATTCATGTATTAATTGTTTTAAAAAAAAAATCAGTTTCCATTAACATGATCATATTTCAAAAAGCCTCAATTCCATTATTTTTAAGTTTAAAGAAGTCTGGCATTGCTCGCAACATCTCTCAAATATGAACACAGTTCATGCCTTTATTCCCTTTTCCAATAAAAGTTGTGCCTCTCGTTACAAGCTTGAAACCCAAGTCTGGTTAACCTATCCCAAAGTATAGAAGATATGGGAGAAGGGAAGTGCCAATACCTCACACGTAGCAGGAAACTTGTTCGATGGAACAAAAAAAAGTGAGAGTGAGGGAAACTTGTTGAGGGATTTTCAATTCCACCTCAATCTAGTTCGCAACATTAATTTTAAAAGCTCATGCATAGATGGTAAAAAGAGGAGCTCACTTCCACCCTCATAACAACGAACACCTAGGAAGCATATTAATCATCTTAATCACTTTTAATGATGAAGTGACATCTTTTGACATGTAAGGAAGTTAATGTTTGATATTACATCCTTTAATTTGTTGTGACGATGAATAATATTCAAAGCATATTATATTGTGTCCATTAAAAACCCATTAATGATTAAAATCCCATTAATTCTAACAATTTTCAATAAGTATACACCTATATGGATAAATATACTTTGACAAAAAATTATACTATCTCTCTTGCACCAAAAATGAATTAAGGATATCAATCATACCTATTATCCCCATTTTGTGGGATAACTAAGGAGATGATGTTTCGAGGCCCTCAGGTTGCATATATGGAGTGTCGAGAGACCACATGACTAGTAGTGTCCACTTGCACATATGGAAGCCCTCTCTACCACCATAGTTTCGATCCATCGTCAACGCATCCACCACACCAACTAGCTTCTAGAAGGCACATGGGTCTTGTTCCAAGTGGTACAAGTCAGGTATTATGGCAAGTAATCACCCTAATATTTGAGACATTTAATCATGTTGTATTAAAGCTGCTTTTGATTATAGAACACCTACTTTGAAGTTATGTTTTTACCATGTTTCACCTTGGTGAGTATCATCGATGTCCTAGTAAGTGGCCAAATTTTGGGGAAGGGATGCAACTGGGGGTCCCTTGAGGGGTCATCGTACCATTTCATACCATACTTATCACTTTCCTCTCATTAAATTCCCATCAAATTTCCCTCCTCTAGGCCCTTTGACTTTAGTGACCCAAGAAGGGAATGCACCTCATTTCATGGTAAGAAGGGGCTGAAGGACCAAGGGGATGGTGGCTAGAAAAAGATAAAAGCCTAAAATATAAGCCTTCTATATTCTCGCCCAGACATGTCTTTATAATGATGAACTACTTCTCTTAAAAGAATTGAAGGCCTAAAAAAAATCAAACACATAATAAATATCTTGCTTGAGCGAAATACTAACACTAGTGCATTACAACACTTTGATGGTTACCCCTATGACACTTTGTGGACCTGTTCTTTCAAGTGACATTGTGATACTTCTTGCCAAGCTAACAGATTCACTATTTGGAGTGAACAGATGTTTGGATCATTAATTAATTAATAAATGACAGTAAATTGGCATGGAAAAAGGTTGCAATGAAGAAGAATATGCAACACACCCCCTACAAAGGAACCCATAAATGAGGTAATACGAGCCCTTGTATGTCATGAAACTCATTGACCTATGAATTATAAACCCCTATCCACCTCATAATCCACTACATGACCTTGAAGTGGAATCCTTGGGAACATCCCCTACTTGAGGGTTTTGGTCTACCCAATAGGAAATTTATGACACCCCTCCCATACCTAAACTTTGTTAATTGTATAGGTTCTTTGAGCACTTGTTTAATTTGATGAGGTAGTTTAGATACACATGTTTAGGTGCCTTATTTATTATATGTTTTTTTCACTTGCCATGAGATATTGAATTGAGATTCTTAGAGGGCATACCTATTTGTTTTGTATGACCCTGTTCGATGGGGCTTGAAGCCCATAGGTTGGATTCCAAGGGACCACATGTTGGATCATGATAACTTGCCTTTGTAGGCATAGAAGACACCTTGGAGGACATTTCCTAGCCCCCACATTCCTAACAAAATTCCTAGGAGGGAAAAAAAGTCACTCTTTTGGGCTGGATGTCACCTAGGGATAGGGTTGGTCATTATGGAGTTATTTTTCATAAAACTTGAAATAATTTGATGGAGAGATCATGTTGACGTGTGGGAAAATCCTATAGTTCATGAGGAGAATGCCTTTGGAGGCCAAACATTCCATCCCCAACTCCAACGATTTGCTAAACATGCCAAAATGTTTCCCTAAAGGGGTGACGCCATCTTATTTTAGGGTTTCTAATGAGTAAAAGTGTAAATTAAATATTATTATTTGGTTTAAGGGGTAAGATAATAGTTGTTGACCCCTTATCTTATGTCTTACCATAATTAAGTGGAAAAACTATGTTTTAGACTTTTTGTATAAATAGAGATCATGTGAATCTCATTTTATAAGATAACCCTCCCATGGTGAGAGGTACTTGGATGAAATTTTCGTTATTCTTGGGCAATTTGTCTCTCCTTTGCACTTTTTATGGTGTTATTTTCTATTGATGTAAGGAAGTGGTGCACTAGCTCTTGTGGAGTGTTTCTCTTGCATATGGGTGTATAACTCTTCATAAAGTGGAAGTTTATCTTGTTGATTCTTTCTCTAGTTAAAGGGTTTTATCTTGTTATTATCTCTTTTTTTTAGTTGCAAGGTTAACCAGTTGAATTTCTTGGGGAGTATAAGTGCATACAGCACCAATAATCTCATCAATATTTGTCTTGGAAATAATTTTTTGCTTAAGGTAGTGTTAGGAGAAGTAAAATGACTTACACCATTCTAGCACTTTCCTAGTTAGCATTACTTACCTTATGGAGTAAGAGAGTTTACACCCCCAAGGAAATAGTATAGTTAAATCATTCTTTGACTCCATAACCCAATAGTTTAAGGCACTACTAATTTATAATTTTCATTGGAGAAATAAAATTGTTGCATTGGGATACATAAAAACATGAGATAATCAAATTGTTAAAATTGCAATCTCTTGACATTTTGGGAATGTCATAGCCACTAGGGCATCTTAATTAGCTAATTGTTTCTTGTTTCTATTATAAATATTCATCTACGGCCATTAGGGATATGCAAACCCTAACACATTTTCATTCATAACTTCATTTTCAACCGTGATAATTTGCTAAGAGTTTTCCACATTTATCTACTTGGCCCAACAGAAACTTTGGGTGGATCCTTTGTGAGTTTTGGTGGTTGGATTTACTGTTGTGACAAATTTTTTTCTACAGCAATAAGGATGAAAAATGTTTCTTTAAACACTCTTTATTACAGCCTTGTTTCATTGCTAAAGTCGTGTGCTTTTATTCTTGAGTTTCACTAGTATTTACCTAACTTATCTCTTGCATCATTTGTTGGGATTTTAGCAATTGTTTAGAAATTTTAACACTTATTTTTTTGTTGATATACATGTTTTTTACTGCTGCAATTAGGGACAACAAGCTTAACTTTCTTGTCCACCTAACATTACACACATATACTTGGCTTGTTCTTGTGTCTCGAGAAGGTATATCATTCTTTTCATTTGTTTTTATCTCTTGGAAACCATTGGCTACCACCACAATTATTTCCCAAGACTTTTGGTATCTTCTATATTGACCTATCGGGGGGAATTCCATTCATCTCTTCACTCTCCATCTCATTCCCCCAGGGTCATCGGGATTCCCCCTTTGAGGTGATTCTCTCACCTCTAAAGTGACTAGAATACCTTCCTAAGGTGACAATGGGTATATGTTCTCTAATTTGTCGTCATTTGGTGGTTGGGTTGGGATTTTCCCAAGATACAACTTGTGTGATAACATTTTAGCGTCGTTTTCGAGGATTATTCTGAATCCTCTTCGGAACCCTAACGACGCTTTGGAAATATATCTCAAAGCCTTCCCCTAGATTTCCTTGTGACTCCACATAAATGAATTTCCATTTCCACCTTTGATGAGCTCTTCTTAAAGCTCATATTGTGAATGGACCTTCTGAGAAACCACCTTTCCTTGTTTCCCCCTTTCTATCCTTTGATGAGCCTTGATCTCATCTGGTGACTCCATTGAGGTGTCTTTTTAGTCAATGAAAATATGAAACCATGGGATAACCCTCATACATAAATTGGTATGCCTCAAGGAGGGAACCTTTACAAATGGAAAAGGAAACTAATACTAATAAAGCGGCTAAGGAAATGATGAATTGTATAAAAGAGTTATTTCAAAAATCTATCGAATAACTAGCTCTTGAAGATGAAGAAATGCTTGAAGAAAAAATATATGAAGAACACCACCAAGAAGATATTAATGATGATCTGGTTGATAAATTTGATGAAGATGAAGTGCTCATATCTTCCATTCCATTTGATGAAGATATCCAAGCCTTTGTTCCTCTTGCACATCAAGAAGAGAACATGATGAGTTGTGATCTTTCATTAAGATCTCGATGACACTTTATTCCATGACTTTAGAAGTGAAGAAATATAAGAGAAGCCCTTGGATGCAACAGATCTTTTTGAGAGGAGGAAAACAAAGAAATCTGTATTAAGTATCAATCCCCTTGTGATGAAGAGGTGATGGAGGGGCATGTACATAAAAAGAAAGAAGAATTGTGATGAATCACAACATGTTGAGACATCATTATCTTTTCTCTTGCTTGATGAAGGTGAGATTGTCCAGCCTTTCTTTCCTCCTTTGCATGAAGTTGAAGAAGAAATTAGTCTAAATGATGAATAAATTGAAGATCTAGTTGAAGCCTCCCTAGCCTCTATCCTTCCTGCACACGAAGGAAAAGATATAGTTATTTTTAGTCAAATTGACGATTTTATGAAATGACCCTTGGATTTGGTTGATGATCATATAGACATGTTCATAAAAAATGGGAGATTTAGATGGGATGTTGCTTGCATCAATCTTGATGGAAATCCCATCTATGAAATTGAGGGTAGGTCTCAAGTAGAGGGGGTTGAGGTGTCATCTTGAGAGGACTGATCTTCTTGTGTGTATGACTAAGATGGTTGGAATATTGATGATCATATGATTACACCAGATTGAGGATGACCCTACACAATATTTTCAAGATGATTTTCATCCATCCCTTGGGGGTTGTGATGCATAATTGTTTTGTGCATATTTTCATCCATCGTGTTGATACTTTGATAGACACCAGGTCATGGATATCCCTGGGAGATTTGAGGTACACACTACCAACTGAAAGTGCTTTCACATTGAGACTTTTGGTGGGGCTTTACAGATAAAGAAGCAACATTTCCTAAGTCCAAGGGAGGAGTTTTTATTTAGACATGAGGTTATCCCTTACCTCCTATATTCTTCTCTGGAAAGCCATGCAGTCTTATTCCACTCTCTCATATCCCCTCATCCTTTGACAAGTAGTGGATATTTGTGCATTAATTAATATGAATCATTGTTTATATAATATAGTACTTTCAAACATGGGTAATCAATATCATGGCTATCACTTCAGGCAAAATTCCTTCGATGATCAGAGTTGTGGATATTCTTTCCAACATGATTTACTTGTTGGGATGTTTACAGGAAGAGTTTGTTTGTCATTGATGGCAAGAAAATCAATGTTGTTGGCAGGATTATAGGCAGAGTGTGCATGGCAGGAAAAAAAATGAAGACACATCAAAACAAGATCAAGAAGCTCAGGAGGAATAGTGTGAGTATGTAGAGATCAAATCTTAGAAAGAAGCATAAGCTTAGGAGGAGGAACGGCAGTGGCCATCAGATCAGAATCCAAACAGGAGGAGCACGCAGAGAAGGATATTAGACCTCAGTCATCGAATCGAAGTGCAAAGGACCAGCAATGGTTAGATCTAGTGGAGATGCAAGGAGGATAAGCCTAAGAGTCATTCAACACCTCAAAGTTATGAAGGAATCTTGGTTGTTGGAGCCAGAGGACACGTGGCGAACGATTGGCATTTCGCTGACTTGCAAATTGGAGAAGTCAAAGGTGAGTGTTGTGGGAACTCATGATATGTGAGGTCACAAAATGATCCTATTCATTGGATTCAGAGGACACATGGCAAGCGATTTGAATTTTGTTGACTTACAAACTGGAGAAGTCAAAGGTGACTATTGTAGGAACTCGCGATATGTGAAGTCACGAAATGATCTGAGCCATCAGATCACCAAGGATATGGATCATTGATCTCGAGAAAGTATCGGATATCGAGAGTTGGAAGATTTAGGTTTGGCCAATGTTCAAACACGCGACACTCGAGGTCGCGACATGACCACAACCATTGAATTGAGAAATGTTGAGGGTCATTGATCTGGAACAAGTATCATATATTAGGAGTTGGAAGAGTTAGGGTTGGCTCATGTTCAAACCCCTGAAACATGAAGTCACGATGAGATCTGAGCCGTCGGATCGAAGAAGATATTTGAACTATTGATCTGGTAAGCGAAGAGATCAAATGTTTGGCTCGTGGTCATAGCTAAGGTCACATCGTCGAAAGATGAAGGAAGGAGCTATCACACTATTAAGCTCCATTTCAGACATCATGAGTTGGGAGAATCGAGGTAACTCTCAACAAGAGTTCACGATATGTGAAATCGCGAAGCACCCTTTTGCTTGGCCCTGGTCATGGCTAGAGGTTGCATCGTCGAAGCATGAAGGGAGGATCTATCACATCACTGAGCTTAATATCGGAGATTTCCATGATTGCAACGCGCCCTTTTGATTAGCAGGTGATCACAGCCACTGGTCATGCGGAGTGAGAATAAAGGAAGGAGATAGCGTTGTTAAGCCCCATTTATGATATCGCGAGTTGGGAAAATTGAGGTGACTCACATTCGATCAACTGATATGTGAAATCATGAAATGAATTTTGAATAAGTGTTTGGTCACCGCCGGTGGTAACGTGAAGGAAGAGGCTAGAAGCTAAAGATGCCATAATTGAATGGTTGTAATTGCCAGAACGCAGTGATGAAATTGTCTAGAGACTGTGAGGAGCTGCAGGGTGATCGCCAAAGAAGCCAAAGAGCCTCGAGGTAACTTCCATTGGAATGAAGACTGAATAGAGAGACAATTGACAGATGGAAAAGTGTCTAAGTCTGTAACTGCAATAGAGAGAATAAATATCGACTGTGACAGAGAATACGAAGATTCACATTTCCAGAGAAGGCAGATAATATCATCATAATGACCAGTGATGATGAAATCATGGAGCTAACCACCAGGAAAGATGAAGGGTTTCCATGATGATCAGTAGATGACTCGACGTGAGAAATTGATGCAGAACAGTGAGGTAGAAAGGAGTATTCAGTGGTATAGCGCATGGATCATGCAGTTGGTGGACAAAGAATATAAAAACAAAGAAAAGAGAAGATATTTTTGCTGACGTTGAGAGTGATTCATGCCAGAAGAGAGATGTTGATGCAGAAGAGTAGAGTAGCGTAGCAGAACAATGATGAGACTGGTAAGCTATAGATAAATGTTGTATCACTATGATGAAGTTGTATAAGGAAAAGATTTATATTTCAGGGTGGTTGGGAGGTTCTAGGGAAGATTGGTGTCCTTAGAGTTTCAAGTGGGTGCCTGAACACATGGAGTTGTAGCTTCCATCTGGTTGCAGCCAAAAAAACTAGGGTGGCAGGGTGGTGCAAGGGAGAACTATTGTTCTATGTTATATGGGTCGGTGCCTATGTGACTGGAATTTGGTGCTTCCATATAGTTGGTGTTGGAACAGTTAGGGAGTTGGCGCTAGAGAAACCATGGAGTTGGTGCTTCCTTTTAGTGGGTGCTAGAGAAACCAGAGTGTTGATGCTCTCAGCAAGTGGCAGCCTGAAAAATAGATGTGGTAGCCTCACAATGAGTTGGTGCTCATAAGAATGATAATATACAGAAAATAAAGATTACTTATCATATCAAGAAAAAGAGGTTTTTCCCTTTATGGGTGTCCACAGAAAAATCTATCTCTATATATTTCATATGTGTGATTGATGTTGTATATTCTGTTGCTTACCTACTTGCATTATTGTGATGTTCATTGAGTGATTTGTAAAGAGTTTAAATTAATCATAATTTTTTAAGCACTATAACAACCGAATCACACCCCCCTCAGTTGTCCAACAATTGGTATCAGAGACGACCCCTTTTATCTAAGGGTAGATCCTAGAGCTTAAACATGACTAGCTGTGAAGTAACTTCAACCAACAAGGCCCCTCTGTTGAATGGAACAAACTTTTCCTTCTGGAAAGTTAGGATGAGAACCTACATAATGGCTTTAGGTACATATGTCTGGGATGTGGTAGAGACTAGTTATGTAAAGCCAGTTATAATAGATAATAAGGATGACAATCTTTAATTCATCTTCAATGCTATGGCTATGAATTCTATTCTGAGTGGACTTGCTAAAGAAAAATTTACAAAAGTTATGCAATTAGAAACTGCCAAAGAAATGTGGGACAAACTCATTAGCAGTTTTGAAGGTAATGAGAAGGTAAAAGATGCCAAGCTTCAAACCTAAAGAGTATAGTTTAAACAACTAAAGATGAAAGAGGATGAAACTATTGGGAAGTACTTTCTGACAGTTGAAGAATTAGTAAATGCAATGAAAGAACTTGGTGAAAAAATTGAGGAACCCTCTTTAGTTCAAAAAATTTTGAGATAGCTGCCAGATAGGTTCAACCCGAAGGTCTCTGCTATAGAAGAACTTAATGATCTAAAATATGTTGATGTCGATCAACTTCTAGGAACGTTGACTGCATATGAAATGAAGATAGTTAAAGATAAACCCACCTCCATAGAACCATCATTTAAAGAAAATAAGAATGAGGATTACGAGCCTAATGAAATTGAATCAAAATTTGTGAGAAGACTAAAGAAAGGATCAGGCAAGTACCAAGGCAAGTTTCCCTTCAAATATTTTAACTATGGAAGGACAGGTCACTTTGAATCTAAATTTGCACACAAGAAGAAGGACCAAAACTCTGAAGGTGAAGAGAAGTATAAATTCAAGAGATTTGATAAAAAGAAAAGTTTATGTTTAAACAATGATGATTCTTTAGGAGACACAAATAGTGATTCTGATGGTGAAGATAAGGTTAATGACTTTGTGCTTATGGCTAAATAGGATTATGTTAATCAAAACACAGGAAGTGATGTTAATGATGAAGAAGTTGTGATTGATATGGAAGGTGAAATAATCAGTTCCTTATAAGAGATTGGAAGACTCAGACTCGAGAAGAGAAAACAAAAGCAATTGTTGATGCAGTTTGAAAATAATGCTAAAAAACCTGATAAAGAATTTTCCCTGCTAAAGGTGGACTTAGTAGAGGCAAAGAAAATAGAGGAAATTTTGAAACAACAGTTATCAAAGAAGAAGGCAAGATGTAAAGCCTTAGAATAAGTGGTAGTAAAAACCAGAAAAGAGATGGAGAAGTTCAAAGAATTGTGTCTCCAAAATATTCCAAGCATTGAAGCCTCATAAGGATTAACGACCATTATGAATCAGCAAAGGAATCCAAATTTGAAAATTGGTTTGGGTTATGAAGAAGGATCAAGTTGTAGTCAACCAAGAAACAAAGAATCCATCAAGTTTGTCAAGTCTACATTCATTGACAACAACAAATATGGAGAAACAGAGGAAAATAATCATTCGCCAAGGAAAAGTGAAAGAAAAAGTGCCAGAACTGAATCTGTAGAACAAAGAAATCGACCTTCTCAAAGAAGACAACCATTTTCCAGGTACAAAGGATTTTTCTATGGATATTGTTTTTTTGTTCTAACTTTGGTCACAAAGATGTAAACTGTTCTTTAAGATTTAGATATGAGCAATCAAAACACTCGAGGAATAGATATCTATCGTAACAAAGAATGAGACAGCCAAGTAACAAACAATCAAAGACTGCAAATCATGTGATGGTTGGGAAAAGGACACAAGTTAAGCATAACAACTATTATGATTCCTTATTTAATGAACCAGAATGTTAAACCTACCATAATTATGGACATAAAGATGCAAATTGTCGCTTACGAAACTATGAAGAAGATTTGACTCCCTCTGCTAAAAACATCAAGGTTTGGAAGAAGAAAGACAATGACAAGTGTGGATTAGTGTTTTCATCTCAAAGACAAAAGAACCCCTAGTATATTAATAGTGGGTGCTCCAAACATATGACTAGAGACAAAAGTAAGTTTATGTCTCTAAGTGAAAGCAAATCAGAAAATGTAACCTTTGGAAATGATGCTCTCGGTAAATTCAAGGGTAAAGGGATGGTGAGTTTGAGTAATGGTAAAGGAAAATCCTAGGATGTTCTGCTTGTAGATGGGTTGAAACATAATTTTCTCAGTGTAAGTCAAATGTGTGAAAGAGGATGTGAAGTGGTGTTTACTTCCAAGGATTGCAAGATAAAGTCTGTAAAATCAGGACAAGTGGTGGCTAAAGGCATAAGGACAGATAATAATGTATATGTGTTGAAAGAAGATAGAGAAGAGTGTCATCTAAGAAAACATAATGAAATCTGGTTATGGCATAGGAAACTTGGACATCTAAACTTTGATCACTTAATCAATCTCAAAAATCTTGAGGCAGTAAAATATTTTCCAAGAATATCAAAGCCATAAGACTCTGTGTGTAAACCCTGCCAAGTAGGAAAGCTAACCAGGACTCAGTTTAAATCCAAGAGCTCTACTTCAATAGAGAAACCACTCCAATTAATTCATATGGATTTATGTGGACCATCAACACAAGAAGGCACAGGGAAGGAAAACTACTTTATGTTGATCATTCACAATTACTCCAGACTTACTTGGGTTTCTTTTCTCAAAGAAAAAGATGAAGCATTTAAGAAATTTAAAATATTTAAATCTTCAACTCAGAATCAAACAAGTAAGATGTTAAAGGCAGTAATATCAGACAAAGGACCAGAATTTATTTCAAGTGATTTTAAGGAATTTTGTGATAAAAATGGGATCAAGAGAGAATACACAATCCCATGAACTCCACAACAAAATGGAGTAGTTGAGAGGCAAAAAAGAACAATGCAACAAATGGCTAGGTAATTGATTAATGAGAAGAACATTGGTCAAACCTACTAGGTAGAAGCAATACACACAACAACCCATGTTCTTAACAAAGCCCACCTCATACCAAACAGTGACAAGACACCTTATGAGCTGTGGTATGGGAGACATGCTTCAATCAAACACTTCAAAGTCTTTCGGAGTAAGTGTTACATAAAGAATAATAATGAGAACTTTGGCAAGTATGATGACAAGGCTGATGAAGGAATCTTATTAGGGTATGCTACAAATAGTAAAGGATACATATGATATAATAAGAGGCTGCATAAATTGGTTGATTGTATTGACATAAAATTTGATGAAGGAATCCTAGTAAGAGAGGTGAACAATATTGAATCAACAATAGAGGATATAGATGAAGTTGAAGCTGAATAGGTCCAAGAATTAGAACAATAAGACTCTGAGTTAGATGAAGATTCAAATACTTAGGAAGACTCAAGTCAGCAGGAAACATCAAATTCTTCCTCCAAAATTACTCCAAAGAATCATCCTGCAAGTCAGATAATTGGTGAAAAAGACAAAGGTGTACAAACGAGGAGAAGGATAATCAAAAACACTGAGAAATCACATATAGCCTTCATATCCATGGTGGAACCCAAGGAATTCAATGAGGCCAGTAAATATGTAAATTGGTTAAAATCAATGAATGGGGAACTGGACCAAATTGAAAAGAATGACACTTGGGAACTCATTCCTAGGCCAACATATAAAAATGTAATAGGATCAAAATGGGTATACAAAAATAACATGAATGAGAAAGGAAATATTCTAAGAAATAAGGCTAGATTGGTCTGCAAAGGATATGCTCAAATAGAAGGTCTAGAATTTGATGAAACATTTGCGCCTGTAGCAAGATTTGAAGCTCTTAGAATGTTTATTGCCTATGCTTGTCATACGAAGTTTAAATTCTATCAAATGGATGTCAAGTCAGCTTTTCTAAATGGAGATCTAAGAGAAGAAGTCTATATGGAACAACCGGAGGGTTTCCAACTGTCAGATAACCCTGACTTTGTCTAAAAGCTGGAGAAAGCCTTATATGGGTTGAAAAAAGATCCTTGTGCCTGGTATCACAGATTTGATACGTACCTACAAGACAAAGGGTTCAAGAGAGGAACAATTGACAATGATATATATACCAAAACAGAGGGTAATGATCTGCTCATTGTGTTGATCTATGTAGATGACATCATCTTCGGTAGTAATAATGCTTCATTGGTAAAATGGTTTTGTTCTTCCAAACAGTTTGAATTTGAAATGTCTATGATAGGGGAACTGCCATTTTTTCTTGGCCTACAAATTACTCAGAGGTCTAAAGGAATATTTATTTCTCAAGAAAAGTATCTAAGAGAAATGTTGAAAAGGTTTCAAATGGAAGATTATAAACCTATGAGCACACCTATGGTCACTGGATGTACGTTAAGCAAGGATGATGATTCACCTGATGTTGATCATAGTTCATATAGGTCTATGATAGGTAGCCTATTGTACATCACAGCATCCCGTCCAAACATAATGCATGTTGTTGGAATGATGGGAAGGTATCAAGACACACCTAAACAGATTCATTTGTTAGTTGTCAAAAGAATCTTTAGATACTTGAAAGAAACAATGGACTATGGCCTATGGTATCCCAGGAATCAGAATTTTCAACTATCAGACTATTCAAATGCTAATTGGGCTAACTACGTGGATGAAAGGAAAATCAGGAGTGGAGGTGCATTCTTCTTAGGAGATTCCCTAGTAGCATGGTTGAGCAAGAAGCAAGGTTCCATTTCCTTATCGACTACAGAATCTGAATACATTGGAACTTCCACTTGTTGTACCCAAGTATTGTGGATGATTCAAACACTTACAAAATTGGTGGTAAAATATACTACACCGATCCCAATTCATTGTGATAATACTAGTGCAATTAGTGTGTCAAAGAATCTTGTCTTTCACTCCAAAACCAAACATATACCCATGAAGTATCACTTCTTGAGAGAACATGTAACCAAATCTGTGGTTTCTTTGTATTATATTCCATCCAAAGATCAGATTGTGGATATCTTCACTAAACTTCTTGCACAAGCTCATTTTGAGTAACTACACTAGAAGTTGGGTGTGACCCCACTATCAACCTAAGAGAGTCCATCGTGTCAGGGGGAGTATGTGTTGGTTGAATATCTGATACCTCTGAAAAGTACTACAATATCTCAAGGGAGCATGTTTTCTTTGACATTGATGTCAAAGGGGGAGAAAAGGTGTCGATGCTACAGTTAAAGGTCTAAGAAGAATAGTGCAGCCGTTCAAGGTTGCCATCAATGCCAAAGGGGGATATTGTTGGCATGTTTACAGGAATAGTGTGCTTTTCATTGATGGAAAGAACAACAGTGATGTTGGAAGGATTATAGGCAGAGTGTGGATGGAAATAACAGTAGCGAAGACACAGTAGAGAAAGCTCCATAAGCTCAGTAGGAACATCGTGAGTATGCAGAGATAAAAGATCGGAAAGAAGCATAAGATCAGGGGGAGGAGAAACATTGGCCATCAGATCAAAATCTAGATAGGAGGAGCGCACAGAGGAGAAGATTAGAGCTCAGTCATCATATCGAAGCATGAAGGACTAGCAACGATTAGATCCAGTGGAGTTGCAAGGAGGATAAGCCCAAAAGTCAGTCAACACTCCAAAGTTGCGAAGGAATCTTGGTCGTTGGAGCCAGAGGACACATGGTGAGCGATTGTAATTTTTTTGACTCGCAAACTGGAGAATTCAAAGGTGAGTGTTGTGGGAACTCATGATATGTCAGGTTGCGAAATGATCCTAGCCATTGGAGCCAGAGGACATGTGGCAAGCGATTGGAATTTCACTAACTTGTAAACTGGAGAAGTCAAAGGTGAGTGTTGTAGGAACTCGCGATATGTGAAGTCACAAAATTATCTGAGCCTTTAGATCACCGAGGATATGGGTTGTTGATCTAGAGAAAGTATCAAATATCAGGAGTTGAAAGAGTCAAGGTTGGCCCATGTTCAAACACCTGACACGCGAGGTTGTGACATGATCAGAGTCGTTGGATTGAGAAATGTAGAGGGTCATTGATCTGGATCAAGTATCAGATATTGATAGTTGTAAGAGTTAGTTTTGGCTCATGTTCAAACCCCCCACACGGGAAGTCGTGATGAGATCTGAGTCATCGGATTGAAGAAGAGATTCGAACCATTGATCTGGAAAGTGAAGCGATCGAATGTTTGGCCCGTGGTCATATACAAGGTCACATCCTCGAAGGATGAAGGAAGGAGATAACACGCTGCTAAGATCCATTTAGGATATCGCAATTTGGGAGAATCGAGGTAACTCATAGCAGGAGTTCACGATATGCAAAATCATGAAGCACCCTTTTTCTTGGCCCTGGTCATGGATGGAGGTCACATCGTTGAAGGATAAAGGGAGGAGCTAGCACGTTGTTGGGATCCATATTGGATATTGCCAAGATCACGACGCGCCCTTTTGATTAGCGATCGGTCATAGCCAGCGGTCACACAGAGTGAGAATAAAGGAAGGAGCTAGTGCTTCTAAGCTCCATTTTCGATATTGCGAGTTGGGAAAATCGAGGTGACTCACAGTCTATCACTCGATATGGAAAATTTTGAAATTAATTTTGAATAGGCGTTTGGTCACCGCCAATGGTCATGTGAAGGAAGAGGCTAGAATTCAAAGAAACCATAATTAACTGGTTGTAATTTCCAGAATGTAGTGATAAAATCAAACGGAGAACTCGAGCAGCTGCAAGGTGATCGCCAGAGGCACTGAAGAGCCTCTAGGTAACTACCAGTGGAATGAAGATTGATCAGAGAGACAATTGATAGATGCAAAAGTGTCGAAGTCTATAACTGTAACAGAGAGGAGAAATCTCGACTGTGACATAGAAGACGAAGAGTCGCACTACTAGAGAAGGCAGAGAATCTCAGCATAACTAACAATGATGATGCACGCATGGAGCTAACCGCCAGAGAGGATGAAGAGTTGCCATGATGATCAGGAGATGACTCGACATGGGAAATTGATACAAAACAATGAGGTAGAAAGGAGTATGTAGTGGTATAGCACATGGAGCATGCAGTTTGTGCACACAGAATATAAAAACATAGAACAAAGAAGAGATTGTTGTTGTCATTGAGAGTGATTCATGCGAGAAGAGAGACAATGATGCATGTAGTGTAGAAGAACAATGATGAGACTTGTAAGCCATAGATAAATGTTGTATCACTGTGATGAAGTTGTATAAGGAAAATATTTATATTTCAAGGTTGTTGGGAGGTTCTATGGAGGATTGGTGTCCTCAAAGTTTCAATTGGGTTTTTGAACACAGGGAGTTGTAACTTCCATCTAGTTACAGCCAGAAAAATTAGGGTGGCAGGGTGGTGCAAGGGAGAACTATTGTTCTCTATTATATAGGTCGGTGCCTATGTGACTAGAAGTTGGTGCTTCCATCCATTTGGTGTTGGAACACTTAGGGAGTTGGTGTTTCCTTCTAGTGGGTGATAGAGAAACCAAGGAGTTGGTGTTTCCTTCTAGTGGGTGCTAGAGAAACCAGAGATTTGGTGCTCTCAGCAAATTGCAGCTTGCAAAAAAGAGGTGGTAGCCTCACAATGAGTTGGTTCTCATAAGAATGATAATGTACAAAAAATAAAAATTACTTATCATATCAATAAGAGGAGGTTTTTCCCTTTATGGGTTTCCTTAGGAAATATATGTCTCTGTATATTTCATATGTGTGAATGATGTTGTATATTCTATTGCTTACCTCCCTGCATCATTGTGATTTTCATTGAGTGATTTGTAAAGAGTTTAAAGTAACCATAATTGTTTAATCATTGTAACAACTAATTCACCCCCCCCTCTCAGTTGTCCAACATTCCTCCCTCCCACCCATGTCCACAAGTTTCATTTCATTTCATGATTATATATCTATTTATTCTCATGATCATTCTTTTCTTGACTTATCTTTGTTCTTTTATATAATTAAGCCCGGGGG
>JASDQU010012907.1:0-19194 GCA_032191745.1 Picea mariana | reverse complement strand
ATATATATATATAGTATTAGATTACATTTTTGCCAAGTTTTCTATGTGAAACTATACATAGACTTATTTCATTTTAAAACCCTAATTAAAGTTTCTGTTAAAATTAGGGTTTGTCGCAGCAGTTAATGAAATGTGAAACTATACACTATACAATAGACATATTTCATTTTAAAATCCTAATTAAAGTTTATATTAAAATTAGGGTTGGTTTGTAAATGAAATATGCCAATTAGGATGTCTTTGTAAATGAAATCTCCTGAAAGAGAATCAATATTTGTTTATAAATGAAATATGTCTTTCGGCGTTCATCAGCCACAAGCCACAATTATGTGGTTGTGCTAGTTTATTAGACATGGTTTTCATTTGCCATGACAATTTAACTTAAGATACCAAGGGTCCACATGCCGGATCAAGATGGCTTGCCTTTGGAAGCCTAGAAGACACCTTGGAGGAACTTACCTATCCCTGACATGCCAAATGAATTGCCTAGGAGGGGAAAAATGTCACTCTTTGGGGCTTGATGTCACCTAGGGCTAGGGTTGGTGGTGATGAAGTTAATTTTTATTGACACTTGGCATCATTTGATGAAGAGATCATGTTGGCTTGTGGGAAAAGGATATAGCGCATTAGGAGAAGGCCTTTTGAGGCCAAACGCTCCATCCCCAACTCCAACAATTTACTAAATATGCTAAAATGTTTCCCTAAAAGTGTGACACCATCTTATTTTAGGGTTTCTAATGTGTAAAAGTGTAAATTTAATATTACTATTTGGTTTAAGTGGTAAGATAAGGGTTTTTGACCCCTTATCTTATGTTTTACCCTAATTAAATGGACAAACTATGTTTTAGACATTTTGTATAAATAGAGATCATGTGAATCTCATTTCGTAAGAGAACTCTCCCATGGTGAGAGGTACTTGGCTGAAATTTTTCTTCATTTTTGGGAATTATGTCGTTCCTTTGCACTTTGTTATGTTTTTTTTTGTAATTGGTGGAAGGAATTGGTGCTCTACTTCTTGTGGAATATTGGTGCTCTACTTCTTGTGGAATATTTCTCTTTCATATTGGTGGATAACTCTTGGTAAAGTAGATGTTTATCTTGTTGATTCTTGCTCTATTTGAAGGGTTTTATCTTGTTATTGTCTCTTTTTCTTAGTTGCAAAGTTAACTAGTTGAATTCATTGGGGAGTATAAGTGCATACAACCCCACTAAGCTCCTCAATATTTGTATTAGAAATAATTTGTTGCTTAAGGTAGTGCTAGGAGAAGTAAAAGGGCTTACACCCTTCTATCACTTTCCTAGTTAGTTTTACTTGACTTGGGGAGTAAGAGGGTTTACACCCCAAAGAAAATAGTATAGTTAACTCAGTCCTTGAATCCATAACCAAATATTTAAGGCACTAATCATTTACAATTTGCATTGGAGAAATAAATTGTTGCATCGGGATACGTGAAAACACGAGATAATCAAATTGTTTAAATTGCAATGTATTCTCGATGTTATAGGCTTGTCATAGCCACTAAGGAATCTTAATTGGCTAAATTACTCTTTCTTTTGTTATAAATATTCATATACATCCATTAGGACTGCAGAAACCCTAACACATTTTCATTCATAACTTTTTTTCAACCATCAAAATTTGCTAAGAGTTTGCCACATTTATTTACTTGGCCTAGCACAACTTTTGGGTGGATTATTTGTGAGTTTTGGTGGTTGTATTTACTATTGTAACAACTTGTTTTCCTACAACCATAAGGCTGAAAAATATATCTACAAACACTCTTTATTGTAGCCTTGTTTCATTGCTAAAGTCTTTCGCTTTCATTCTTCAGTATCACTAGTGTTTATCTAAATTATCTCTTACATCATTTGTTGGACTTTTAACAATTGTTTAACAAATTTAACACTTATTCTATTGTTGATATACATTGTTGTTTACTGCTTCAATTAGTGGCAGCAAGCCTAACTTTCTTTTCCACCTAACATTATACACATATACTCGGTCTATTCTTGTGTTTTGGGCAGGTACCACCACAATTCTTTTCCAAGCCTTTTGTATCTTCTATCTTGACATATTGGGGGAATTTCCTTCATCTCTTCACTGTCCATATCATTCCCCCAAATATCACCGAGATTATCCCCTTGAGGTGATTCTCTCACCTTTAAAGCAACATGAATACCTTCCTAAGGTGACAGTAGGTAGGTGTTCTCTAGTTTGTCGCCATTTGGTGGTTGGGTTAAGCTTTTCCAAAACTAAAAATTGTGAGATAACAATACCTATAACAAATGTTTTGAACAACACAACATAGATGCAAAGGTAATAATTTAAGTTATGTTAGATCTTTGAGAAAAAAAAAAATCATATGCATTTTCATACTACTTTATACTTTATATATAGTGTTTAAAAAGAGAATTTTTACACGTTAGTCTATCATCATCTAAAAAATATATGAGAAGTATATATGTTTTCTATCTTATTTTTCATCATTTTTTTTCAATGTCATTTCCTTGTACATCCATCATATAATAAGAAGATTGTTTATTGTGAAGTTGTGGAAATACGTTTAGTATATTTAAAACCTAAATGACACATTTTAATGACAAAGTCTCTTAATCTTTAAAAAATTTTAAGTTATTGATCAACCAAAATCCCATAAAATGTTTAAGGGAAGAGATATAATCTATTTTCTATCATTATAGACACACCATTACTTCAAATATGCTTCAACCTTCTTACCTGCTCAAACTTTTTGGTACCCTACCATCCTCTATACTTCCTTACAAACATCCTTGACTATGTTATATGCATTTGATTCTTTGCTCGATCATCACATGTATGTAAACAAATGTAATAATTTAAATTATGTTTCATGTGTTAAACATAAGTTGTGATGATCAAATGTGTGAGAAAAGGATAAGGATGTAATAACAAGGAGAAGGATAAGGATGTAATAAGGAGAAGGAGAAGGATAAACCCAAGTTTATAGAATTGGATTTGTTAACATGGTATATGACATTATAACAAGAATGGTATTGTTAATCAATAAAAATAAAATAGTTTATTTTTTTTTATAATAATTGTTTATATTTTAATTTTCAATTTGATTTATAAATTAAATATATTTTTTTAATAATTTAATTGTTAAATACATTTAATTAAATTTAATTAACTAAATATTTTTTTAAATTATTTCTCTAATCTAATTTTAAAGATTAAAAAAATAAAGAAAATATCTTAACTATTAACTATTATAAATAAATCATAAATTTGTACATGAGTTTTACACAAAAACATTTACAAATAAATTGTTTGAATTAGTTTTCAATATTATTCATATTAATTTAATTGAAATATTTTTTAAACTTGGAATTCTCTCTTTGTTTGAAAATATAACCTTATTTAAAGTTGCTTATACATTATTATAAATTTTATTTTTTTTATTTATTTAAAAATTATCTATAATAAAATTATATATATATTAGGGTTTTAGAAATGGAATATTATATAATTTATATAAATGAAATCTCTTTCATTTAGCATGTATTTTCATATATATATTTTATTATAAAAGTTAGAAATAAAATAACTTCAATATTAATTATTATTAAAAAAAGCATAAATCTATATGAGTTTTACATAAAAACATTTACCAATAAATGTAATTGTTTGAATTAGTTTTTGTCACAATTTTATATGATGCTTTATCATATCTTATTCACCTCCTGAGGGTGTGTGACACCTCTATGGTTCTTATTTGGTTGCTTGACACACCAATAATACTTTTTCTGAACTATGCCTCTTCACCTAGAGCATATCCATACTCTATTCTAGGCTATCGGCGAGTCAGACTCCTACACTAGTGCAACTTTTGCTTACTTAGACAATTGTTAACACATTTTAACACTTAGTATTATTTAAGCATGCATACATGAACATGAGATACCAAGAGAACAACTATGGAACAAAGTGAAGACAAACACAAAAATAGTGTGGGGGACACAAATCGTGCCTAGCACCCGACTGGGTCTTTGTTATTGTGAAATTGTTATAATATGAGCACTATCGGCTCGATTTACAAATTCAACGGAGTCACATGACTTTCTTCACATCACTAAGAAACTAAAGAATAGATTTCTCATACCAAGACTTGCCATAACCATCTCTGCAACTACCTATGGTTCACCTTAGACGTGCCCAGAACCATAGACATTTTGTCACTTCATTTCTACAGACTTTCACCAATCTAACAAAAAATTTGATTCAACCTCACACATGCCTCCATAGACCTATGATGTTTCCATACTTCCCAAAAACCTCCCAAAATGTCCAACTCTTGGCTACTTGTCTTCCATATTGGAAAATCTTCCTCAATTCATTTTCCTCGAACTTTCCTTGGACTTTCTCTCCAAATGTCTTGCCAAAAATGCTCTTTATCTTCCTTTGGTTTCATGCCCTTTATTTTATATGGAATCCAAGATTCACTTGTGTGAAATGTCATGTGTCTTGGGTGTGTCACACCACTTCACAAACCCACACTCAACGAACTTGTCGCACCCCCTCTATGGACCAGATGCATCCATCCAATCTCGCGCACCCATCAATCGTTCGTCTCTTGACTAGGTCCACCCCATACTTGGGCACACACTCCTTGCCTTGTGTGCTCTTTATGTTGATCATCATGACTACTCGTGGGTGTGTCGATGGGGTTGTCCAACCTCTCTAGTACGCCCATGTTGTCGAAGGAGGATAGGTCTATTCCTTGGGCATGCTCCCAAGTTGCCCCACCCTTTCCCAAACAAAACCTAAGTCTCCATCAATCATTCTAAGGAAAGTACAGTGTGTTCCACCTTGGTGTTGCATGTCGCCATCGTGCACCCAAGGTGCTCTTTTACACACCTGAATGTCTTCATTCACCAAGTTGATCGTTTCTTCTATATTCTCTTCATCCATTCCATCATCGAATCTTCCCAAGAAGTCCACACATTCGGTGGGTACCATGGGAGAACTTACAGATTCCATATCATTCATATTAATTTATTTGAACTATTTTTTAAACTTAGACTACTCTCTTTGATTGAAAACATCTTCTTCTTAAATATATGTATTGAGGTTTCCTATATATTGTTAGAAATTTAATTTTTCCTTATTTAAGTGAAATTACTTATAATTTTATTATCAAAAAAATAATTATAATTATAATTATAATTATAATAATAATAATTATTATTATTATTATTATTAAAAAAGGTAAAGAAGTTACAAATTTTGAGTGACTCAAAGCCGGTGATCAACTAGGCATTGAAAAAGACAGTGGTGATAGATGTAAGGCTTGAGCCTTTGCTTAGAGATATCTCAAGAGTCCTATAATATTTGGATTGGATTTATTTATTCCATATATATCGTGAGCTAAATGGAAAATCGAATGCGCTTTCCAAAGAGGCTATGTCTCTTCCTAGGAGCTATGGGCTTCTACGAATTCATGGATAATGAAGACACAAAATTTACAAAAGTTTCAATTCTAGTATTAGTGTTTGTTGGCATATTGTGTAGAGGGGTAGCATGTGATGATTATAATATGGAGTTTTATGCATTTTGAAATTTTATATCCAAAATATGTTTAACAAAAATCTATTGTTTGGACAAGTATCAAACTAACCCTTTTTTAGTGTTTTTTTGGGGTTTTTATTTGAACACAAACAACATGTATATTCATCAATTATGAATATAAAGTTTTTTTCCTCGAAAGTGTATATATATATATGAAATCTCTTTTACAAACTATATATTTATATATATAATATTATGAAAACAAATTATAAAGTATATTAATTATATTTATTTTATTTTATTGATTATAATTATATTATTAAACCCTTGTATCGGGTGTCGAGGAAGAGAAATCGAGAAGCGTCGACCACTGAGGCGACTATCCATGTGACCACCCCTCTCGTCGATGCACGCTTACCTCTCGTCATGCATGTCACCTCCATCAATCAAAACTGACTCCACTAAAGGTTTGCAATCCACTCGAACAACCACTCCCTGTGGTTGTCAAAATAATCACTACAAAAAAGTAAGACGAAAGTACATGCCACGCTCATGGCATGTCCCTCCCGTCCGGCTCCTTACCATGGAAGCTACTTCATCTTTTAATCAAACTGATTTCCCACCTTGTGTTCATCATGGCACCACTACCGCCACCTCCTTCAACAATCTACCTCACCTTATTATTGTCCATCCTGGTCTCATTTGGCTCTACCACCCTTCTCCTGATTTCCTCGAACACTGCTTCAACTCCTTTCACTTTTTGTATAATTCCCTAACTTTCCTCTCCAAGTCCTATGTTCTACCCATAACCACCATGGCACGAGGAAGAGGCTCTCGACAAGGCCAAGGAATCTCCTCTCGACACCTTCCTCTTCATACTAGCTCATGGCTTGTTGCAATAGCTACAAACTCTTCAAGATCTTATGAAGCTCATACTTTTTCACCTATTAAAGAGTACATCGACCTTATGGAGGTTGATGTCAGAGCCCTTCAAATATTCGTCTCAAACGAGGAAGTTCTAAACACAATCCACTCTTGGATTCCATACACTAGTAATACCAGATCCCGCATCTCGCATCACTTGTGGATGATTGAACTATACTTACACATGAAGCTCCTACTTGGATGCACTCTAATGCATAGGAAATATGACAAGGAAGAAATCCTATTACAATTGGACGAGATGCAGGCCCAACTACAGCTCCAGGACCTCAAATTGAACCTCATTGCAAAGAAGCTTGCGGGATTGGATCTCTCGACCCTTAGCTTGGAAAATTTTACAACAACTGTGGATGAGGGCCAACCCTCCACTCACCAATGATGGTTATCAGGTTGTTTTTTTGGGGTTTAGTATTGTAGGCTCCAAGATCATAATCCAAACCCATTTATGACAGTGTAGAACAAAATCACAACTAGATTTTGTTATAATCATAGGAGATAGCTCATATTTTACCACCTTTATTTTCTTACTATTCTAAACAACTCGATGCATTGTTGTTAGTCTGGTTTTCCATTAATATGCTTGCAGCGCAATCTATACTTTTCAAATATGGTAATATAAAGTTCCGAGGATAGTTTAAAAAAAATTATTTATATTATTAAAAACAAATTAATATATATTTATATTATGCATTTAATAAATAAATGACACGATAAGCTATTCCCTTTTATCTTTTTCAAACTTCAACAAATTCCAAAATAGCATAGGTTTAGTGGATAAAATTAGCTTCTTATCAGTTCATTATGACATTAACTTGATCGATTTCTAAATTCATTCGAGTTCACTTGGTTTTTGGGCCTATACAATTTTCCACAAAACCTTACATCTTATCCATTTGAGCAAGTGAAGAGCTTTGATTAACATAACGTTCAATACTTAATGGAGGATTTCGATACCATAACATTCAATATTTAAGATACCGTTATACGTGCCCTCTACGGGGACGATCATTCAAATTATTTAACAAATGGTCAATTAACTTTAAGTACATCTTTAAATTACTTTCGGAAGAAATTACGCTAATAAAATGAAACAATATATTAAAATTTAAATAATTTTTAAGTAGAAGCTTATCTTTATTGACAATAGGTATATTTAATAATTTTTTAACAATAAATTTTAATCTTATGGTTATCAATTGAAGATGCTAGCATATTTTTAGTCGTTATTCCAAATCAATGAACTGGATCTTATATTCATAATTTTTTAGCATATTTAAAAGCTTCAGTTAACCTATTCACTTTTTAACATTTACTTAACATTTTTAAATTACTGTCTTACCATCTAATTGTCTTTCAAATGATTAACAAATTTAATTGAAATTACAAATTTATTCCACTATTAACTTTTTATCATTTTACAACACTTTTACTTATAATAGCTACTAGTTGACTCTACTAGTTTATATACTTTAAATGTAATTAAATTTAAACTTTTTAATAACTTAATTTTTTTTTTCCACTCAATTTAGAAAATTTGGAAGGGAAAATGATATTTTTTTCTTTAAAATTTAATTGGGAATCATTTTAAAGGGATAAAAGTGTTAAGTTTTAAAATTATCTAATCAAATTATTCTAAAAATATTTAGAAATGTTAAATCCAATTTTTATTAAAAATAATCATTTAAAAATCCAAAATTTTAATTTTAACAAAAAAATTAATTTTTAAAAATATTTAAAAATGTGAAATCCAATTTTTATTAAAAATAATCCTTTAAAAATCCAAAATTATAATTTAAAAAAAAAAAATTAATTAACAAATTACAATGGTTAAAAAAAAAAAAATCAAAATCACAATATATATAATTTATTAAATTCAATATTTTTATGTCGAAAGGCGTATACCTATTGACAATGAGCACAATTAATTAGCTTTTAATCTAAAATTCTAATCTGATGGTTAACAATTGAAGATGTTGGCATATTCTTAGTCGTCCTCCCAAATCATTGAATGTGATTTACTCTTCATAACTTCCTTGTATTTCTGAATGCATCCGTTACCTTGTTTACTTTTTAACATTTACCAAATCATATTAAGAAATTACTGTAGCACTATATGATTGCCACGTTTAAATGATTAACTTTTCAGATTACCATTTAAATTTCCTCAACTATCCAGACGTTTTATTTTCTAGCTGCCTATACGTTTCATTTTCTATACGTGTTTCATTTTCGCCACAGATTTCAGCTGTCCGCCCTTTCGGCGTTCTCAGCCGCGAGTGAGCGGCTGAGCGGCTGTGCTAGTTTTAAACGTTTTTAGTAAACAGAAAGTTCAAATAAAATTTTGTTATGTTTAAATATTTTCCCAAAAGATGCGTCGAGCAATTTAAGGTTTATGCAGTTTAACCACTTTGATGTTCTACGAGAAACTCCACTCTTGGAACAATACTCCCAAACGTCACGACGATTCGGTGAAATTGCAGCAAAACCAGACTTTGTAGGGGAACCAAAGTCAAAAATTATATATATGATAACTGTGTTTGTGGCAATATTCTCGCCAAAGTGCCGTTACCAACCATGGATGCGTGCAATATTTTAAAATATGTCATCGTCTTTTCTATCTCCAAGTTGGCTTTAACATGTGCTACAGAGTTCGGCGTAGGTAAGTTCATCGTCTATTACATCGGCATATTCAGCGCAACGCTGATCATTCTCAACATGGCACTTTCCTTCTTCGTATTTATAGCCAAAAGCCTTATGCTCGACGGCCATGAAATCGTACGGCCCTCGGCTCTGAAATTGCTGTTATATGGCTACTTCATCACATCCTGCATGTTAATATTCTTCATAACCGGACTTTACAAGCTGGTGTTGAGCACCGCCGCCCTGGCATTCAGACCTGTGAAGCTCATGGACGCCATGACAGGCTGTCACAACTACAACGACATAATGACATCCATGAAGCTCATCAACCTCCATGTGGAAATGGCTCTGGTCGAGGCGGCCAACCGGATAGAGCTCCGGTTCCTCGACGATTTGCGCCGTATTCGGCTCCTGCAATCCGTTGATAGCAGCATTCCTCGCCTGTGTTACGGGGCGCTCGGCGAGGAGGAAAAGAAGAACGGGGAATGCGTAATTTGCCTCGAGTCTTTTGGGGATGAGGACCGTGTTAGGGTTGCGCGTGAGTGCAAGCACTGTTACCATGTGAAGTGCATTGATGAGTGGTTAATAGAGCACAATGATTGTCCAATCTGTAGAGCAGATATCTTGCCCTCGGAGAAAGCTCACCGATGTTGAATAGTGCAGATATCTATGCTGTGAACCAAAATGGTCGAAATAAGCGACGGCCGGCCAGTTTTCACAGCACAGCAGGACTCAGTCAAGGGCAATTACAGTGAATAGTTGTAAGCACTAAGGTAGGCGGAGATTCGACAATTGCAAGCGTCTGTTAATTCAAAATAGGGTTTTAGTTTGAAATTCCAATTCCTGCGAGATTATCTTAGGACTCTAGAATTTAAAGTTGTTTCTTAATAATAAAATAAGTATCAATCAACAAATGATAAAGCAGATAAGCACAAAACGTACCCTTGTAGATTTTAAATGTGACAGAACTGCAGTTTAAGTTTTTTGACATGAGAATTGAACGTGTGTCATTGTGAAAATGGATACGGTTTATAGTTTTTCACATTAAAAGTCTTATTAGTATCTGCAATTCTAGTCTAGTATGCATTTATTAAGTCTAAAGGGGTACACCTATTGACAATGGGCATATTTAATGATCTTTTAACCCTAAATTTCAATTGTATGGTTGTTAATTGAAGATGCTAGCATATTCTTAGTCGTCCTTCCAAATCAATGAACTAGATTCTATGTTCATAATTTTCTAGCATTTTTAAAAGCTTTTACGTTTTAACATTTACTTAATATGATTATAACATTTACTTAATATGATTAAGAAATTACTGTGTGAACATTTAATTGCCACAATCATATTATTAAGTGGTTTCATATTCTTCATATTCTTCGTTTCATCTTACCCGGTAAGCCTTTAGGCATTCACAACAGCAAGTTAGTTGTTGTGCTAATAATATATATGTCCACACAAGTTTATTCTTTATTATATTATATGTGTGGGTTTAATGGTTAAGAGCATGCATTTCTTTTATAGAAATTATAGATTAACATCCAAAGGAGTAGGGTATGTATACCTTCTTAGACTTTGTATATTAAAGTTAAAATGTACAATATAGTACATTTTTTAGATTCATCACTTTACTGATTATATAATGGTAAAAAAAAACTTTACTTTACGTTTTTTTAGAGCCCACTGAGATTTCTAATTCAGTTTTTTTTGTTTTTTTTTTATAATTTCCTTCCTCTTGCTAAAGGGGGAGAAGGAAGCATAATTAATGGATGTGTCAAGCTATCCCCCTGCTATATACCATGTTATGCAAGGTTCCTTGAGAGCCCACTGAAATTTCGAATTCAGTTTTTTTTGTTTAATTTCCTTTCTCTTGCTAAAGGGGGAGAAGGACGTGGATTCTTTTTTAATAATTTTGCAAAGGAAGGAGATTTAGTTGACTCTTCTCCTTCCCTTTCATCACGTATCTCCTCTCCCATTGAAGATGAATCCTTTTCATGGGGAACTCTTGAAACCTCAATTGGTGTCCTATCCACAGATTGTGGAACTTGATCCTTCCCATGTAAAGTTGCACAACCCCTAAGCGAGGCCTCATTTCCTTTAGTTGTGTTTTCTGAATTATTATATTTTCTTCAAACTTCTTACATTGCTTATACTATTTCTTATATTCATGATAAATGTTACATTTGAAAGTACCTTTTCATATTCAAGGGTGTGGAGATGAATCCAACCCTTCACATTGCGCTGAATTGTATATAGTAGTCCTTTTGAAAAATAAGGACCATATGCGAAGATGGGGTCTCAATGTTCTTTGGTTTCAAAAATAAATACATAAAAACCTTTTAATCTTGTTCTTGAAAAACCATTCCACTACAATTTTAGGATTTGGCCAAAAGACTAAAAACTTACTAACTAAATATCTCTAGATCCAAATAAGAGTTGTGGAGATCTTCATATCTAAGATAAAGTCGAAATTCTATTGGGAAAGAAACATTCCCTTGAAACACATGAAGTAAATCAAATCCAAATATTTTTGGGTTTCAAAAATAAATAAATAAATAACTTTTCAAAAAAAAAGCTTAGGGATGTTCCTCAATCCGATTCTTAAAAATCCATTCCACTACAAACATAGGATTCTTTCAAAGTCCTAAAAACTTACCAACTAAATCTCTCTGTCAAAATGGAAAAGTTATGTTTAAAAACTTACCAACTAAATCTCTCTGTCAAAATGGAAAAGTTGTGTTTCGCCACATAGCGCCCCAAGTCCTTACTAGAGACAAAGTCATCTCACATAGTGCCCACAGTCCATACTAGAGACGTAATTATCCCTTTTGGAAAATATTTCCTCCCGAGTGGAAAGGCAAATCCTGCCCATGGAGAAGAGGAAAAAATCACGGCCAAAAAGAACGCATGGCCCACAACAAATTAGCACACAACCCAGAGAAAGCAGGATCGCTTAGAATAATCCAGTTGCGACCGTAATATCCAAGGCCACTGCCAAAGGAGTTTGACATAAACAAAGCTACAATGAGGCATGAGGGTGGTGACCAGGGAAAACCTTAGCTGTAAAGGAAGGCACCTGATTTTGACTCTTCTCACAAATTCATTATCATATATTATTAAAAAATATTTCATTCATTAAATATAAGAGTGTTATAATAAGTCCATACATAGAATTATATTGATATTACTTATTATCTGTTATTATCTTGAGATCCTAATGTATTGGAGACATTTTTGATAGTAATAAAATTCTTTCTCATTTTTATTTCAATTATTAGTTATTTTTAGTTTAATATAATTTAGTTTAAATTTTTTTATTAATGTAATGTATAAGTTAAAAGGGCATTGAAATCTCCTTCATACGTATTAAGAAAGAACCCCCTTGGTTGCATAGAATGAGAGATCCAAGACCCATTAAAGTAGAAGTAGAGTAGATGTATTTTAATTCATTTTATTTATCTTGTTTTCTTTATTCTTGTGTGTTATTTACCATCATCCAATGTGTGGTGTGCATATTTTAGATTTAATTTCAGAACTTACGAACCAATCATTCATTTATTTAGTTATATATTCAAATATACAAAAACTTATTACTTTTATCGAAAGGTTAAAATCGTAAAGATGAAGATATAGTAAATTATAATTTAATAATGAATATGAATTAGTTGTAAGTCAATTTACAAATCATTGTTATTATTTAAACTTCAGTTTTCATTTATTTCCACAAAGTGCAATTTAGCATTCAATGTAGGGTTACAATTGAACAAGAATCGAAACATAGTATGAGCTATACTGGTTCCTGAACCTTGCAAACTCTGTCTTTCGTCTTGCAAGAAGTCCTAAACAGACATATTCATTGAACTGGTTCCTCTACCTCCTTCTCTGGTTTAAGAAGAATCTTCCTCATCATGAGGTTCGTTCTTCCTTCTGTTGCTTATGCTTCCACATGCTTATGTGCTTTAGCAATGTGTGTTTCTCCTCTTCCTTCTTTCTTTCTCTCAGGACATTCCCAAGACTTGTGCCCTGCTTTTCCACAGGTATAACATTTAACTTCGCCTCCTCTAGCTCTTCCTCTTCCTTTGGAAAAAGAACTTCTTCCTCCATGTTGTCCTTCTTTAGAACTTCCACCTTTCTCTGGGTGACTATGTTGTTTTCAAGCTTCATGCTTTGGCTTCTGGAACTTCTCTTTGTTGGTTCCCTTACCTCTTCTTGAATTTCCTCCTCTTTTTTGTTGGCTTTACTTCCTGGCCAATTTCTCTTCATCTTTCAAGGATGCTTGATAAGCACCCTCGACTTTACTAACAGAAATCATGTTGATCTCCTATTGTATTTCATATCTCATCCCATCGATATACCTGGTTGTTTTTTCATCTTAATTCTCTTTCTCTCCATCCCTAATGTTCAGTCAGTAAAATTCCTCAGTGTACTCCTTCACTGATAAGCTCTTTTGTATCAGGTTTTGTAATCTCCTGAATAGATTGATTTGATAGTCCTTTGGGATAAATTTGGCTTTCAACTTGGCTACCATCCTATCCCAGTTTTTGATTTTATGCTTACCATTGCTCCTGCGTTCGGCTTGCAGTTCATCTCACCATAGTGTTGCATGACTATTTAGTCTTGTCACTGCATGCTTCACCATCTTGTCTTCTTCGATGTATTCATAATCAAAGTACTTGTCCATAGCACATACCCAATCTAACAATTCTTCAACTTCCAAAATGTCTTCATACATTGAAACATCTATCCTTGCTCTCGCTCCTATTTTTGAAACAACTTTTATTAAGTTATTTTGTATAGCATCCTCTGCTACATTTTCTTCGAAATCTATCTCTTCTCTCTCAACTTCACTGATATATCCAGTGTTTGGTGCTCTTATCTGCATTGTTTCCATGGCGTCTAGTCTCATTTGGAGTTGCCTCATTTATTATTCCATTTCTGCATTCGCTTTACGCCTTCTGGGTGGCATGATTCCACTGCATCACCTACAAACATAAATCAAATTCTTGATTAAAAAATGATATCAATTTACCTCCTTTCTCCTTTTTGTCTGTTGTCTGCAAACAAGCTCAATATCAGCTCTGATACCACCTAATGCATGCCCCCTACTCCCCCGTAGGGATGCCCGACCTCCCGGTCAAGGTTCTCTAATTATTGAGTTGAATGAATCTCTAAAACCTTAATGGTCTCCTTCTATATCTAAACACATGCCTTTTCGGCTTCCTGGTGCAGGTCCGATAGCACCCACAACCTTTCCTTTCGCTCTCCTATGAAATTTCAGAGTATTGGGCATGAGCTCCTTTTTCTGATAAGCCCCCTCTTGATGTGACCTTGGGTGATGACCTCACGTGACCATGTGATCGCGGGCATGACCAAAATAGGTTTCGAATCAAACTACTTTTCAGCCCACAATCCTCCTCGATCCTCCACGTGTCCTCTTGTCGAAACCATGGCCTGAATTGCGGCCTGCCCTAAAACTTTTAAATTCACGCAAATCCTATCCCCGCAATGCTATGGGATCGTCGATCTCATGATCTTGACGATACTCTATGAACTCACATTTTAGATCTTCCTTCTTCAAATCCACAGACCAGATCTTTCCCTCTTAAATAAACGGTTGTGATCTTCTTCATGATTTTGGACTTCTGAGATCTCAAATCTCAAACTTCGCCTTTCTCCCAATGGCTTTTATCCAAAGGCTGTAATCCATTGACGTGTGTCCTCCTAATCTGACGATCGAGGATTACTTTGGGTCTTTACCTAGAGTGCATGGATCTATGCCACATCTCTCTTAGATCCAACGACTATGAATGACTTCTAGACTTTACCCGAAGTCCACAGATTCACACCACATCTCCTCTATATCTGACGGTCCATATTTATTTCGGATCTTCTAGATTCGAAAATCTCAGATCTCAACGACAACCCCGCTACACTTTACCCAGATCTTGCGATATGTTGACAAGTGTCCCCTTGAATATCGACGACTCTTGACTCTCCAACTATTCGGGCTTCGAATGTTTCAACCTTTCATTTTTACCTTCATCTTGATCTCACGACCCATCGACATGTACCCTTCTGGATCTGACGGTCCAGATTCGCTTCGATTCTCTGGCTCTTCGCGCTTTGGGAATCTCAAGTTTCCATCTTATCTCCTCCTGAGCTTACAATATCTGACGGATCATATTCACTTGGTTGATATGATGCCTAAGGTTCACTTCAGATGATCTAACGACTCAGGTCCACTTTGGATGATCAAACGACTGAGATTTCAATTCGGCTTTCTGGCTCTTTGGGCTTCAAAAATATCAAGTCTCAAACCTTGATAGATTCTCTCTCCTGTGTGTGCAAAGCATTAAGGCTCGTGCACCTTACATAGATCAGACAGTTGTTTATCCTTTTCTCTATGATCCAACGACAACTATCGCTCCTCTTCCTGAGCTTCTGATTTCTTTCGACTTATAAGATTTATCAGTCTTCAAGTCTGAATCTTGGCACTACTACATATGGGCAGATTATTCCATGAAAATTTTTCATGCTTCCGCTAGTTTCATATTTTTTTTAAACAGGGCGGGATTTTCGTCGCTATTGCCACGAAAGTTCATCGCAATACCGACGAAAATATTAATTTAACCTAGTCGGGATTTTCATCACTATAGTGACAAAATTTCATGGCGATAGAGATAAAAATTTTGTCTATCTCATTGGTCGGTGTTAACGGCTAGTTGACTATTTTATCTATATATATGTGACTTTAAGAGACTTTGCGACACAATTTCTATAGTTGCAACACCGTTCTTGGCTTTTGTTTGAGCTGTTTATTTTTTCCGTCACCCACCGGTTGAACAAATCCAATTCTCGATCTACATAGCTCGGATTTTGAACTTGCAAGGTTAGTATGTTATTTTTTATTGATGTACTCATTTAACTTGTAATTTTTTTTTCAAATGTCCAAATTGCATTTAGCTTATTTTTTCCTTGATAATATATTTATATAATATGTGTAGTTATACCATATTTCATGTCTTTGGTTTTTGGATATAGTTAGTATATTCTATGGAAAAGGGTATGTGGATTTCATAATATTCTAGGTTTATGGAATCCACATACCCTTTTCCCTTCAATTGTAGCTATAATCTCTCTCTCTTTTCATTGATAAAGATATGGAATTGCTCTTGAAACTCAACCCTAATTGGTGAAATGATAGTAATTGATTGCTATATTCCCTGCTTTAGCAAGGACTAATAAGATACATAAACACTAACCCTAAACTTATGTTAGGTGTATATGTTGTTATTATATAAAGAAAACATTTGTACACATATTACCTTATTATAAAGATGCTATCTATGTCGTCATGATGTTGATCCTCTACACATATGATCACCTTATTATAAAGTTGTTGACTTTATTATAAAGATGTAGGTCACTGTAAATAAACACATCATAATCGAAAGGAGTAGCCAAAATATAAAAAATTGACAACTTAATGTTTGGTATGGTGTAGGTAAGACAATTACTTGTTAAGACAAAGATTTGTCACAATGAATGAAAATGACAGGAAGCTTGCTCGGTTAAAAGCGACATTAGAGGTGAGGGGCGATGGAAAATGTTATTTCCCTTGCTATGATTGTAGAGGCTTGAAAAATAGAAGACTTTTAATAACAACAACCCAAAAACATTGTAGGGAGAAGGGGCATGCCGAAGGGGGTTATGAATATCGTCCCTTGGTAAGAGGATTCAATATTTAATGTATTCTCTATAATAATCAGTATGTCATGAATTTTAGTAATATTTCTTATCGGGATTTTTATATTTTCTATACACACTAACTTTTCTATGTTGTTTTTTAAATATATAGACAATTCCCCCAAAGTGTCGACCTCCAAAGAGTTATTTGTGAAGTACTAGCAGAAATACTACTTTACATGGAGATGAACTTCGAGATCAGAATATTGAAGCTGTTGATCAAGTTATTAATGATGATATGGATGGAGATAATGCTAGTGATTCAAATCAGGAAGATGAGATACATAGATTGATCCAAGACACGTTTGCTCCAATGGATGAGGAAAACCGGGATGATATTCATGATGTTGATCCTCTACTCGAGAAGTCACGTCAACCTCTTTATGAAGGCTCAACAATAAATCTTTTATCTGCTATATTGTTGTTGGTGAACCTGAAGGCTTTGAATGGTTTATCAAACACATGTCTCACACAGATACTAAGGTATTTAATTTGTTAATTATTTATGCTTGCATGTTCACAAATACTTAAAAGGTTCAATTTATTCCTATATTGCTATTGTTTTCTAATTTGTAAATTAGTATATTGGATGATATATTAATGATCAATATTGTTTACATTGACTTATTGTTTAGAATTTTGTAGATTGTTAGGTGATGTTCTATTACCGACATCAAATATTTTGCCATGCACATATCAAGAAATATCCGTGATTATGAAAGAAATTGGAATGAACTATTAGTCTATTGATGCATGTCCTAATGATCATATCATATATTATGGACAATATGCATTAGAAAATGAATTCCCACAATGTCAAATAAGTAGATATCGAACCGATAAAGCATCAAAGAAGCTGTCTGGCAAAGTTTTTTGTTATATTCTGATAATTCCACATTTTCAGCGGTTGTTTAGGTGCCAAAGTATAGCACAGTTTATGGATTTTCATGCAAAGAATAGAAGTCGAGACGATGTTCTTCGAATGCCTGCAGGTGTTTCTGCATTGAACTACATCAAAGAAAAGTGGCCAATTTTTAAAGAAGAACCTCGTAATGTTAGACTTTCGTTGGCAGCTAATGGTGTCAATCGATTTGGAGAGTTTTGTTCTACGTATTTAGTGTGGTATGTTTTTGTTATAAACAATAACCTTCCTCCTTGGATGTCGATCAAGAGAGAGCACACAATGTTGGCAATGATTGTTCTAGGTATTTAATTATCTTTTATTTGCTTTAAAGGATGACAAAATATTTCATTTCTTTGTTTCGTGCATGGTAATTATTTATTTTATATATCACGACATCTAGATAAGTATAATTAATCATGCATTAGGTTGAACCAATCAACTAGGTACCAGGTTAAAGATATGCATTTATATATTGAGCCTCTCATCGATGAGTTGTTGAAGTAATGGGTTGGCATCACTATGTATGACATCTCTAGACCAATAGGGAAAAGACGATTTCAATTCCATGGAATACTATCATGGACAATTCATGATGCTCCTGGGTTAACACATTTTTGTGGTATATTGTTACTTTATTTTTGTGATTTAATATTATATATCTTTTTTGAAAAAAACATGCATTATTTTTAATTGTAACTCTAATTTGACACTACATGTATTCATATATCTTGTAGGTCTTCAAACAAAGGGTAAATTTGCATGCCCAGTTTGTGGTCCTAGGATAAAATCTCATCATTCAAGGAGTTTAGCAAAGGAAGTGTTTAGTCAATATAGGCACTTTCTGCCTAAGAACCATAGTTATCGAACTACAAACAAAGAAAATTTCAATGGTAAAGAAGAAAACAGAAAAAAAAACACGAAGAATGACACCTCGCCTATAGAAGTTGGAATATATTAGAAATCGTTAAGATACACAAATTATTTATGTATGACCTATTATATAAATCTTTGGTTAATTTCTTTTGTATTAATTTCATTTTGTCCCATTAATTAGTGTTAATTTCAATTTGTTGATGTTTCATGAATGTCGTTAAGGCATGAATGGGTTCCACGAGGAATGAAAAGTTACCCGATGCATGTCAGTAGATTGCCATACTACGAGCACCTACAAATAGTTCATTTGTTTGATACAATGCATATCGAAAAGAACATAACAGAATTGTTATGGCGAATATTAGATGGAAGAACTGACAAAGAGAGAATTCGAAAGATTTGTTGTGACATCCGAGAAGCTAATCATGCCTTGCAAAGTGTTATTATTAATTCTAATGGCGATGGTCATGAACAAAATACTAGTCTTCCTTGGTTATTGACAGAGCAATAGAGCAATATTGTAAAAGAGGTCATTCGAAA
>JASDQU010012906.1:110615-125427 GCA_032191745.1 Picea mariana | reverse complement strand
TCTCTATCTCCCTCCTCCCCCCCCTCTCTCTACCATTCTCTCTCTTTCCCACAAATCTCTCTCTCTCTCTCTCCTTCATTCACTCTCGCTCACTCTCTCCCCTTCTCCCTCTCTCTCCTTGATCCATATTCTGGAGTAGAACGAAATGATTAACAGACTAAATACAATAAACACAAAGATATGAAGTATGACACAGATATACAGTGAACAATATCTTCTAGTGAATAAATGAAATAGGTTGAAACTGTAAAACCACAGAACTGAAACATTTGCTCGAATGGTGGTAGTTATCTCTAAGAAGAGATGTGGCTACTATGTGCATCTGTCTGAGTAGAATGATTACAATGAGGCTCTAGGGGCCTTTTTAACATTACTCATGAATGCCAAAACCCTAGACATAAAAAAACCTAACCCTAGGAGTTGAAACGCCAAAAGTTATGTGGGCCCCTACAGGTAAGTTGGTACCTCAACTTCTCAAGGTCGTAAAATTTGCATAAAACCTCTGTTTTAGGCGCGTGATAGCCCGTTAGAAAGGTATTTTCGAGAATTATGTATTACACCATCAAACTTTGACTCAATATATAGTTTGACTGTGGAGAGCCAAAAAAATTGTAAGGTAGCTAGAGAGGTAGTGGGGGGGCCCAGAGGGCCCATAATGATAATAGTGGAGGTCATTCAATGTAAGGTGGACTAGGTCCACTATATTATTAAATAAGGCCCACTATGGTAGTTAGATATAATAAATGTAAGAGGACTTCTTAGAAGGTTCTACTTCTAGAAGATTCCTCCTCTAGAATGTTCTTAGGTGATGGTAGCACTATATAAAGGGGCTCAAGCAATGTAATGAGACATGAAGAGAAATATTGTATTATGGAGCGGTAGCTCAATAGGAGGATGCCCCCTCGAAGAGGCAAGTGAACAGGAGAGGATCCCTTCTATAATAGGATCCATTGTATGGTGTTGTCCTACCTCAAGGGTTTGATATAATAAAGTTGTGGTTTTCTATATTGCTCTTCTATATCTGTTGTGTTTCTTTTGTATTCAGTATGGGTTCTTAACAAGTGGTATCAGAGCTCTGATACCAATTGTTAAGTACCTAAACTAGATCTGCAAATATACTTCAATAATACCAAGAATAAACCATAAACCATTCACCATAACATGAACACAAGAAATAGAGAAAACCCTTGAGGTAGGGTAACACCATATATTAATCCTTATGGAAGGATAAAACTCCTCAAGCAATCCTTGCTTGTACAATCACAATATTCTTCCCTATTTCATTACATTGCCTAGACTTCTTTATATAGCTCTCCCTATCTCCTAGGAACTTTCTAGAGAGCCTTCTCACATTTATTACATCCAACTACCATAGTGGTCCTTTATTAATATAGTGGACCTAGTCCACCTTACATTCAATGACCACATTCTCATATATTAAATGACTTCCACTAATAACATATAACTGCATTCCCATTGGGTACCTCCCTAGGTATACTACAAAAATACTGTTTAGGGCCCCAAAACGTCCCTAGAAGTACATCAAGATGTGCTGACATGAAAACAGACAAAATAAGCCAGTTGGATTAGGTGGGATGCCACCAGTATCCACCTGGAAGATGTGTAAGGATTTAGAAATCCCTAGAAGTGTAGAACCCACAATTACAAAGAAGTACAAAAGAACATGCTGAACTAAAAATTGTCTAGAGGAGCTAGTTGGAATAGGTGGGTGGCCACCAATATCCACATGGATCAGTCCTCCCCCCTTAGGAAGCAATGGTCTCCATTGTGTTTAGTTCCCAAATCAGGTGAGGGAACTTCTACTGAATTTGGCCCTGGGTGAGCCACTTTCCTTGGTGGAGGAGATGCCCTACCTTGACAACCCGATAAAGTTGGATCCTCTACTGGCGAGTGCCATTGAACTATGTGTCCACTATATGATCAGTGGATTCCTATTCCATGCAGTCAGGGTTGATCTATGTTCATGTCAGTTGTTCTACAATCTCTGAGGTGTCCAATAATGTTGTAAAATATGGCCGAAGGAGGTCCACATTGAATACTGGGTGTAAGCTAAGGAAGGGTGGAGTGTTGAGTTCAAAATCATTGTTATTCACAACCTTGGTGATGATGTAAGGCCCATAGAGAAGTGGGAAGAGATTTTGATGGGGCCCTATAAGAAACTCCTTTTGCAAATGTAGCCAGACCTTGTCGCCAACTTGAAACTGGCGTGGTACCCTGTGTTGATCATGGCGTTGCTTGTAATTAGCATTGGATTTTTTCAAAATATCATGGACATGTTGGTGGATGTGCTAAATCTTCTCAACGAATCTAGTGGATTTGTCAGTCTTAGACTAAACATGGGAAGAGTCTATTTGTGTGGTTGCAAGAGGTAATGCAACATCAATGGGACCCAAGGGTTGAAATCCCAGTCCCACCTAAAATGGGCTATGGTCGGTGGAGCTATGGAGAGCCCTATTGTAATTGTGTTGAACATAGGGGAGACTCTCATCCCATGTACCTAGATAATTAGAGTTGTGCATGCGCAAGATGTTCACAATCATCCGATTGATGACCTCTGTTTGGCCATTTGTTTGGGGGTGGAAAGTAGTGGATTTAGTGAGCTTGGTGTCTAATAGGGACCATAGAATCGACCAAAATGTGATGAGGAACCTGTTGTCTCGATCGAAGATGATGGTATTTCGTATCCCAAAATGGACCCACACTCGTTCAAAAAAGAGCTTGGCAGTATCTTCCACTGTGATGTTCTTCTTGCAGGTTGTGAGGATGGCCATATTCGAAAACCAATCAATGACCACAAATACACAATCATTGCCTTTCTTGGTAGACTAAAGGCCATACATGTAATCCATCGATATGGATTTCCAAGGCTTCTCGGGGTAGTAAGAGGGGTGTATAAGCCTTTCTTCTTGATGACCGACTTGGCAATGGAATATGCAGTGCAAGATCTGATATACTTGTTGATGTCCCATCGAAGTTTTGGCCAATAAAAATGTTTTTGGAGAATGAACACAATTTTCTCCATGCAAAAATGTCTTGCCATCCGACTATTGTGGGCTTCCCAAATCATATTTTCACATTCGCTTACAGGAACACAAAGATGGCCCAGATGGCATAACAGTTCATCTTGAATGTGAAAATCGGTGACAGTCGCACCTATACCCAAGAGCTGATAGGTGGTGGAAAAGTTTGGATCTTGCTGAAAGAGTTGGGGCCACTCAGATGCCTCATGTCCATGGGAATGGAGCACAGTGGTGAGTGCATCCATGAGAGGTTGACTGAGGCAGTCAACGACACGATTTGTTCTCCATATCTTACACTTGATGTTGATATGGAACTGTTGCAAGTAGGTGGACCACTTATGATGGAAATCATTTTGGAACTTCCTCTGTGTTTGTATGAACTATAGAGGCTTGTGGTCAATGTGGATGATCGTCTCCTTTCCGAAAATGTAAGGTTTCAATTGAAGAAAGGATAGTAAAATGGAATACATTTCCTTGTCATAGGTGGGGTATTCTAGACAGTATATGAGAGTCTCTCACTATGGTATGCCACCAGATGACCATGCTGAGTGAGAACTACACCTACAACATAGTCATATGTATCAGTCTCAATCTCAAACGGTTCTTTTAGATCGGGTGAGGAGAGTACTCGAGATGAGCACAAGCAATTATTCAGATCATCAAATGCTTGTTGTTGTTCCTTACCCCACACAAAATTTTCCCTGCAACTTCCCTTGGTCACATGGCTGAGGGCCCATGCAATATGGGAGAATCCCAACACAAACCGTTGATAGAAGTTGGCCAGTCCCAAGAAGCTCTGAAGCTCGATTAGTGTGTTCGGGGCTAGCCATTTATGGATGACTTGGATCATAGTGGGATCAACATGTACCCCATGCTCATAAAAAATGTAGCCCAAGTATTGGACTATGTTCATGCCAAAGTAACATTTTTCCAGGTTGGTATATATCTTGTGTTGCCAGAGAGTGCTCAAAACCTATTGAATATGCTGCATGTGCTCCTCCGAAGTTCTGCTGAAGATGAGGATGTCATCCAAATATACCACCACAAAAGAGTTGGTGAAGGGTCTCAATACATCATCCATCAACCTCATGAAAGTGGTTGGTGCATTTGTTAAGCCAAAGGGCATGACCAACCATTTGAAGAGACCTTCTTTAGATTTGAAAGTTGTCTTCCATACATTAGTTGGTTCAATGGGAACCTGGTGGTATCCCGAATTTAGGTCAATCTTGCTAAAGAACTTGTCCCCCTTGAATTGGTCAAGAAGGTCATCAATCCTAGGAATTGGGTACCGATTCTTAACTATGATTTTGTTTAATGCTCTATAATAAATGCAGAGTCGCTAGGTCCCATCCTTCTTCTGCACCAGTACAATCAGGCTTTCGCAAGGGGAGGAACTGGGTCTGATGTGCCCCTTTTGAAGAAGCTCTTGGATATGACGCTTGATTTTGTCATTTTCCATCAGTGAGTGAGGATAGACTGGTCCATTAGGAAGAGGTGCGTTGGGGGTTAGATTAATTGGATGCTTGACTTGACAGTGCATCGGTACGCCAGTGGGTGAGGAGAAGATGTATCTGTACTCTTCCACGATCCTGTCCACTTGCTTCTATTGCAAAGCGAGGCTCTATGTAGAGGCCACGGATGTGGCGATGACCTTATGCTTATTGTGAGCATGGATCACAAAGAAGATGAACTTATCGGTCTGTGAAATGACCTTACTGCGTTGCTTAGCATAGATTAAAGAAATAATCGTAGGCGACACTACCTCTGGTATCCTGTACAATTGTCTACCCAAAGTAATAATAACATTGTGGGGTCTAGACCCATACACAACATGACTCTTCCACAAATATGGTTGTCCTAAAAGAACATTGAAAATTTGAAGGGGATAAATATCACACAATACCTCGTCTTTGAAAGGATTGATGTCGTAGGTCAGATGAAATTGTTGGCTAACACGAAGATATCATCCTTGGCGAAGCCAACCGATGGTGTAGGGTTGTGGGTGTGGTGTGATTGACAGGTCTAGCCGCTTGACGACCTCTGCTGAGATCAGGTTCTTCTGATTGCCTCTATCGAAAATGAAATGAAGAGGAGCCTCCTTTACCCACATCTATGAGTGAAAGAGGCATTCCCCTTCCTATGGTTCTTATGGTTCACTTGGATGGACTTTGGTGGTAGAGACAGTGCAACTGGGTTTAACATCAATAATATGCTTCCCTCTTTCTAGATTTGATTCATATTCATAATCAACCTCTGACTCAGAATCCTTCACCTCGACCATGAGTGACTTCTTGGAGCAACATTCTTCAGTGTTGTGCCAAGGGTTTTTGTGGTATTCACACCATTTTCCCATGTCCTTATTCGTCTTCTCATTTCCCTTATTGTGTTGCGGCTTGGAATAGTTGTCCTGAGAGTGGCAATATTTTCTCTGTCCCTTATTGTGTGGGTTGGTGATGCAGGAGCATCGCTCCACCTCAGCACGCGCCATCTAATCAACACACATGGTGCACATTCAAGGAAGGAGAGGTATTGCCCTCTCATTTTTACCTAGAGAATCCAAGACGAGATCCAGGCATTAATTGAAGACAAGATGGAAGGAGCAAAATTGTGCTTTCTCACAAGATGGAGATAAGGTCACCATTAATAGGTTGACGGAAAAATGGATCTATGTATGATTTGGAGAATATAGCCATCATTGTAATTTTCCCTTTCGATAGGCATTAGGGATGGTCATTTGACACCACCAACGTAGCTTGCGAGGGAAGCTCATAAAGCCCCTCTTGTATAAATATTTGTATTGTAAGCAAAGTAGAGGTTAGGAAACAAAGGTTAGATGATAGGGGGTTTAAATATAGAGAGCCGAGACTCAGTTGTATCTCAGACTCCATCATTGTAATTTGGAATTCCACCATTAATAGAAAATGACAGTTTTTCCTATTTTACAATCTAGTTCAATGGATGTTGTGTTGTGAATGTATTTTACATGTTTGTAGATGAATGTTAGAAATCGTTTGCAGGGGTAGAGATATTTTTTTCTATCTACGAGTGTGTTAAGTTAAGTTTGGTTCTCTAGGCTAAGTGTAAGGAGTGCACGATAGATATTGGAAATTTTGTAAGTCCACGCAAGGAGTGCATGTTTGAACTCAGTGGAGTCAGAAGAGAAGTTGCGAGGAGGTAATACCATATAAAATTACAGACTGAGGGAAAAATTTCAAGGCAGTTAATTCCCTTGAAATTAAAGACTATGTGGAGAGAAGCACAACCCAGAGTTACTGAACACTCTGGAATACTCTGCCAGGAGGTCATCGAGTTTGCGTGAGAATTCACAGGAGAAACACAGCGGGAGGTGTTGAAGAATCCCATAATTGTTGAACATTCTGGTGAAGGAAGGATTTGCAAGAAGTGCAACTACAAAGAAAATGAGATGCCTTAAACCTTTCCATAAGGTCGAGGGAGAAGCCGTCGAGGAACTGATCCAAGCATAAGGAGTTTTCCTAAGGTGTTGTGAATTCTCCTTATAAGCTCAGGAAGAAGGGCGAAAAGTTTCCAGGAGGGCACGAGAGACTCATAGAGGAACTTGGAACCTTGGAGGTTTTCAAGTTGAGCAAAGTCGCAGGAGAGTTGCACAGATTTCTGCAAGGAGTGAAAAAGGCCTTTGAGAGAAGTCTAAGTCTCAAAAGGTGAAATTGCGCTAAGTGTGAAAAGAAGTCGAGGAATTTCTGAAATCTCGAAGACAGAGAAGTCATCCATCGTCAAAGAGGAGACAGGTGGTAGAAGATTGAGAGGTTTGGGAGAAAGAAATTCAGAAGGTTTGCTGGAGTGAACAAGGATCTTCGCAAAGTCGCTAAGAGCAATTTCAAATCTAGACCGTTGGATCTAGAAGGGTACGTGGCAGAGGATCAACACATCACTGATTCACAATTGGAAGAAGCAGAGTCGAGAGGATACTGGACTCGCGAAGTCCGAACTCACGATTCGATCACAGTCATTGATCGCGAGAAGAGCAAGGACCGTATATCTGGTCCCAAAGAATTCACCGATTCAAAAATCGGAGAATGCTTCGGGACCAGATCTACATTCCTCACTCTTCTCGTGATCAACAACTATGATCATTGCGAGAAGAGAGAGGATCATAGATCTAGTCCCAAAGCCTTTGCCAATTCGGAAATCTGGAAGGAGGAGTAAGTCGCTCGTGAATGTCTCGAAGTGCAGGGTCACGAAAGGAGTTGGCCCATGGTCATAGTTTGTGGTCACATCAACAGAAGAGCCTAACATTGGGAGCTAGCAGCATTGGCACAAGAGTCAAAAGCGCAAGGAGAGGGTCCACAGGTTGCACATAATGGGTTCCAAGGAGGTAAAAAGGGCTCGTGTCAAGTTAAGTTGGTTCCATTAGGAGCCCGATGAACCATTCAGTTTGAGGACTTGAATGATCCTAGACTGGGAGGTCGCGATGGCCCCTCTTTGGCAGGAGAGAAGGGGGAGTTAGTCACCAAGTAGTATTAGAGATTTATTTCATCTCAAGCGAAGAGAAGGAGACATGGAGATTAGAGCTTGATTTCATTTGTAGAGTGTGAGAGAAGGAATATGAAAGAGATAGTCTAATACCAAGTGGTATCAGAGCACAGTTTCGTCTATAGATTTCAAACGAAGGAGAAGCTAAATATGCTCTCAGTTGCAGAGTGAGAAACAGACTTGTCAGGAAGGAAAGTAGAAGGCGAGATGACCATTGATGGTCATAAGCATGGTCGAGGAGAAGTCTAGTCGCAGAAGAGCAGGGTGGAGATGGACAAAGAACTCAGTGAAATCCGAGCACAGATGGAGAATCTTGCATTCCATATGCAACACGAGTGAAAGGTACATTGGAGGTATGAATGGCCTTTGAAGAGGACAACCAGATGCCATGTTCAGAAGTTGTTGGACGAAAGGAAGCAACAAATGTTAATGAGGTGGTTGAGGCATGCTGAAAACCTCATTCATAAGGGAAAGAGATCTGGCAAGAATCTCGTAGGTTTCCAAGTGGGCAATGAGAGCGGATTAGTGGATCAGACTATCTCTTTCATCTTCCTTTGCCCACACTCTACAGACGAAATCAAGCTCTGATATCCATGTCTCCTTCTCTTTTCTTGAGACAGAATCAAGCTCTAATACCACTTGGTATCAAAGCATAGTTTCGTTCGTAGATTTCAAATGAAGGAGAAGTTGAAGCTGCTATTAGTTGCAAAGTGAGAAGAAGACTTGTCAGGAAGGAAAGTAGAAGGCAAGATGGCCATTGATGGTCATAAGCATGGTCAAAGAGAAGTCCAGTCGTAGAAGAGTAGGGCAGAGATGGAAAAAGAGATCAGTGAGATCTGATCACAGATGGACAAAGAGATCAGTGAAATCTGAGCACAGATGGAGAAGCTTGCTTTCAAGATGCAGCAGGAGTCAAAGGTACACTGGAAGTATGAATGGATTTTGAAGATGAAAACCATATGGCCTGTTCAGAATTTGTTGGACAGGAGGAAACAACAAATGTTAAAGAGGTTCCCGATGCATGCTAAAAACCTCAGTCATAAGGGAAAGAGATCTAGTAAGAATCTCATAGGTTTCGAGGTGGGCAATGAGAGTGGATCAGTGGATCTCATAAAATGCCAGGTGGGAAGAAGAGACACCCCAGATTTCCAGGTGGGAAAGGGAGAAGAGATGAGCTCAGCTGAGAGTTCATTTATATATGAAGAGGAGGTAGGAGAGAAACCTCACTCAGATGGAGATTCACGCGAAACTATGAGTCGTGTGAATGAAGATGATGAGAAGTTGCAAAATTTTGTCATAGAGAAGGAGGATCAGAGGATTATTCTAATCATTAGAGGAGTTGAGATATTCCTACCAAGCAGCTGAGGAGAGGCTAGCATAGATGTTGCAGATGCAACATAAATACAACAAGATGAGACTGTCATGGAAGAAAAGGAACATATAATGATGTCTGTCCCAACGGTAGAACACCCAGTTGAGTTACTCACTTAATGGGAATTGGAGTTAAGGGAACTGGCTGCCAAGAAATAGACATGCCGAAGGAGATACACCAGCACAAGTCACAAGGACTGACAGGACGAATCTGTCAGGAGAAGTGGTAGTTGAGTAGCAGTTCAGTGATGAGGAGCCCGCAGGGGTGAAAACTGCAATAGAGTGGCAAGGTAAGGCCAAAAAGGAATAATATGTCTTGGGGAGTTACTGTGATTTACCCTTGGACAAGGAGCGAGTGCAACAAGTTAGTCTGCAGCAGAAGAACTAGCCAGGGGAGCAGCTAGACAAGATGATCGAGGAGATCATGGAGCTGATGTCCAGGTCAGTAACAGAATTGGTCATCATGATGAATTTGGAAGAAAGGAAACCTGCACAAGCTGCGGGGAAGATGCAGGAGCATAAGCAACAAAGCAGAGGAGCCGAGAGACAACTCCAGGAGAAATTTTGGGATCCAGGTGGATTTCAACCACATTGGAAGCTCATGAGCTGGAGCTCATGATTTTTGCCATTGTGGAGTATGATGCAGGAGCATCTCTCCACCTCAGCACATGCTAATTGATTAACATGCATGGTTCACATTCAAGGAAGGTGAGGTGCCGCCCTCTCATTTTTGCCTCGAGAATCCAAGACGAGATCCAGGCATTAATTGAAGAAAAGATGGAAGGAGAAAAATCGTGCTTTAGCATAAGCCGGAGATAAGGTCGCCATTACTAGGCTGACGATGAAATGGATCCGCATCTGATTTGGAGTAGATAGCCATCATTGTAATTTTCCCTTTTCATAGGCATTAGGGATGGTGATTTGACACCACCAACGTAACTTGCGAGGGAAGCTCATAGAACCCCTCTTGTATTTATATTTGTATTGTAAGAAAAGTAGAGGTTAGGCAACATAGGTTAGACAATAGGGGGTTGAAATACAGAGAGACGAAACTCAGTTGTAGCTTAGACTCCATCATTGTAATTTGGCATTCCACCATTAATAGAAAATGAACTTTTTTCCTTTTTTACATTTCTGTTCAATGGATGTTGTGTTGTGAATGTCTTTTACATGTTTGTAGATGAATGTTAGAAATCGTCTGTAGGGATAGATATACTTTTTTCTATCGCGAGTGCGTTAAGTTAAGTCTGGTTCTCTAGGCTAAGTGCAAGGAGTGCACGACAGAGATTGGAAACTCTGTAAGCCGAAGCAAGGAGTGTATGTATGAACTGAGTGGAGTCAGAAGAGAAGTTTCTAGGAGGGCATACCATATTAATTTACAGACTCAAGGAGAAAGTTCAAGGCAGTTAAGTCCCTTAAAATTAAATAATGTGTGGAGAGAAGCACGACCCAAAGTTACTAAACACTCTGGAATACTCTGCGAGGAGGGCATCGAGCTTGCATGAGCATTTGCAGGAGAAACACAGCGGGACATGTTGAAGAATCCCAAAATTTTTGAACATTCTGGTGAAGGAAGGATTTGCAGGAAGTGCAACGACAAAGGAAAGGAGATGCCTTAAACCTTTCCATAAGGCCAAGGGAGAAGCCATTGAATAACAGAGACAAGCGCAAGGAGTGCACCTAAGGTGTTTTGAATTCTCCTTATAAGCTCAGGAGGAAGGGAAAAAAGTTTCCAGGAGGGCACGAGAGACTTGCAGAGGAAATTGGAACCTTGGAGGTTTTCAAGCCGAGCAAAGTCGCAGGAGAGTTGCAAAGATTTATGCAAGGAGTGCAGAAATCCTTCGAGAACAATATAAGTATCGAAAGGTGAAATTGCGCTAAGAGTGCAAAGGAGTTGAGGAATTTCTGAAGTCCTGAAGACGGAGAAGTCATCCATCATCAAGGAGGAGACAAGTGGCAGAAGATCGAGAGGTTCAGGAGAAGGAACTTCGGAAGGTTTGCGAGAGCGAACAAGAATATTCATGAAGTCGCGAAGAGCGATTTCAAATCCAGACCATTGGATCTGTAAGGGTACATGGTAGAGGATCAACACATCGTTGATTCATAATCAGAAGAAGTAGATTCGAGCGGAGACAGTACTCGCAAAGTATGAACTCGCAATTTGATCACAGTCATTGATCGTAAGAAGAGTGAGGACCATAGATTTGGTCCCGAAGCATTCACTGATTCGAAAATCAGGAAGGAGGAGTAAGCCGGTCACGAAAGTCCCAAAGTGCGGGGTCGCGAAAGGAGTTGGCCCACATTCATATTCCAAGGACACATCAATGGAAGAGCCTAGCATCGAGAGCTATCAACGTTGGTGCAAGATTAAAAGTGCAAGGAGAGGGTCTGCAGGTGCCACATAGCGGGTTCCGAGGAGCTAAAAAGGGCCTGTGTCAAGTTAAATTGCTTCCATCAGGAGCCTGATGAACCCTTCGGTTCGAGGACTTGAATGATCCTAGATCGGGAGGTTGCAATGGACCCTCTTTGGCAGGAGAGAAGGGGGATGTCTTCACCACTTGGGGCCATATTTTCCCTGCTTTGGCTGTGAGGAGTTTGCAGATCCAAACTCTCACCTCTTCTACTTAAATTTTTGTTCGATCTTAAAAACATATATATAAGTTGTACCCAATGAGGCGATTTCCAGAAAATCCATTTCTGTTTGAATGTATCTATGCAAACAACCATGGTATTTGAGCACCATTTTTCGCTTAGATTATTTGACACCCAATTTGGTGTGTAGGGTATGGAAAATATTGGTGAAATCTAGTACTGTCTGGTCCCTTTCTTGACGCAGGGTGGTCCATCTGGTGTACTGGTCCTCGTAGCTTCCAACAGGGTAGTATTGTTCTTTAATGGAATCCCGAAAGGAATACCATGTAGGGGAAAACAAAAATATTTTAGACTCCTCTATGGCCCTTTACTCAGAGTAAGTATCCCACTAGTGCTTAACATGGGGGACGACCTTGAGGAGTGAAAAATTAATATTTTCCCTATTGGAAAAATTGTGTACTGAAAAATACCCTTTGAGAAGATTCAACCATTTATCTATAACATCCACATCTATCAATCCTTCAAATAATAGAATATCAAAATTTACCTGTACCTTGAAGGGGGTTGTATGGCTGCTTGATGAAGATGCTTCCGTTGTGGGAAGTTGCCGAAGGATTTCTACAAATTTTTCCATCATTTCGTTTCTTTTTCACACAAGGGCTTCCTTGAGAAACATTTTAAAAGGATCTCCTACTCCATCATCTTTCTTTTCGTCCCCCATGGGTTTTTGTCGGGCTCATCATGGTTGATCTTGCAACGACTTGATTGGTTCGAGTCCCAAATTCTTATACCCAGATCTTGTTGGGGACATGCACAAAGAAAAATAAATGAAGAGCAGACCGTTCTAAAACCACTGATCCATATTTAGGAGTAGAATGAACTAATTAACAGAATGAATACAATAAACAAAGAGATATGAAGAATAACATAGATATTTAATGAACAACATCTTCTATTGAATAAATTAAATAGGTTGAAACTATAAAACTGCAGAACTGAAACACTCGCTCGAATGGTGTTAGTTATCTCCGAGAGGAGATGTGGCTGCTACGTGCATCTGTCTGAGAATAATAATTACAATGAGGCTCCAAAGGAATTTTTAACATTACTCTTGAATTCCAAAACCCTAGACATCCAAAAAATTATCCCTAGGAGATGAAACACCAAAAGTTGTGTGGGCCCCTATGGGTAAGTTGGTAGCTCAACTTCCCGAGGTCGTAACTTTTGCATACGACCTCCGTTTTAGGATTATGATATCCCATTTGAAAGGTCTTTTCAAGAACTATGAATTACGTCATCAAACTCAAAATTCGTCTACAATTTGACTTTGGTGAGCCAAAAAAACATTGTTCAGGGCCCCAAAATGGCCCTAGAAGTACCACAAGATGTGCTGAAATGAAAATGTACAAAATAAGCGAGTTGGATTAGGTGGGAGGCCACCAATATCCACTTGGAAGATGTGTAGGGATTCAGACAGCCTCAGAAGTGTAGAACCCACAATTACAAAGAAGTACAAAAGAACGTGTTGAACTAAAAACTATCAAGAGTCAATTGGAATTGGTGGGTGGCCACCAATATCCACCTAGATCAATCCTCCCTCTGCCACTCTCTCCCCTCTCTCTCCATCCATACATTTCTCTCCCTTCTCCCTCTCTCTTTCCTCCCCTCCCACTATCTCCCCTACTCCCTCTCTCCCCCCCTCTCTCTCTACTGATCTATCCATTCCTCCTTTTATACTCCTATTTCTTCTCTCTCTCTCTCTAGGCCCCTCCTCCCTATCTCTCCCTCTCAATATCTACCTCCATCCCACTCTCTCATATTGCCTTATCTATTTTTACCTCTCTCTCTCTCTCTCTCTCTAGGCCCCTCCCCCTCTCTCCCTTTCACTCTCAACCTCCATCCCATTCTCTCAACTTCCCTTATCTATTTTTACCTCCCTCTCTCTCTCTCTCCACCTTCCTCCCTATCCCTCGCTCCCACCCCATCTCCCCCTCCACTCTCTCTCTCATTTCCATTTGTACATCCCTCCCTCTCTCTCTTTCCCTATCTCTCTCCCCCCCTTTTCCCTTCTCTCACTCTTTCCCTCTCTCTCTCTCCTCCAGTCTCCCCCCCCTCTCTCCCTTTCTCCCCTTTCCTCCCTATGTCCTTCTTTCCCTCTCTCTCTCCCCCCCCCAACTCTATCTCTTTCCCCCCATCTCTCTTGTGCTCTATCTCCCCCTCTATTGAGAGAGAGACATTGAAAGAGGAGGAGAGAGTGAGATAGGGGTATATGGAGTGTGGGAGAGGGGGGTGGATGAGAGAGAGAGAGATAGGGAGGGAGGGAGGTAGAGAAAGGGAAATATAAAGAGAGGGGGTGAGATTGGGGGAGAGAGAGAGAGGGAAGGAGGGAGAGAGTGAGAAAGGGGGGGAGAGAGAGAGAGGGAAGTAGGGAGAGAGTGAGAAAGGGGGAGACAGAGAGGGGGGAGAGGTGTGTGTGAGAGAGAGAGAGAGAGAGAGGGAATGAGGGAGAGATATTTAGAGGGGATAGAGAGGGAGAGAGTTATGGAGAGAAAGAGAGAGAGGGTAAGAAGAGTGGGGTATAGAGGGAGATGGAAAGAGGGAGAGATTACTAGAGAGAGATAGATGTGGGAATGAGGGAGGGAGGGAGCGATATTTAGAGGGGATAGAGAGAGAGAGAGAGAGGGATGGAGAGAAAGAGAGAGAGGGTAGGAATATTGAGGTATATAGGGAGATGGAAAGAGGGAGAGAGTTCTAGAGAGAGAGAGAGAGAGGTGGGAGATAGAGGCAGGGAGAGAAAGGGTGGTATAGAAGGAGGAAGGGAGAGAGGGGTAGAGGGGATGAGAGAGAGAGAGAGAGAGAGAGAGAGAGAGAGAGAGTATATATAGATATAGAGATGTAAAGAGAGAGAGGGAGGAGGAGGGGGGAGAGAGTGAGTGAGTGAGTGAGAGAGGGATATAAAGAGGGATAGAGAAGGAGAGAGTGAGGGTGAGACATGGATAAATGTAGGATAGGGAGAGGGAGGGAATGAGGGAGGGAGAGAAGGAGAGAGGGAGGGGAGAGAGTGAGAGGTTTAGAGAGAGAGAGAGAGAGAGAGAGAGAGAGAGAGAGGGATGGGATAGATAGAGAGAGAGGTAAATAGAGAGAGGGGGGAATAAGGGATAGAGAGAGATATAAACAAGGAGAAAGGGAGATAGGTGAAAATGGAGAGGAAGAGATCAAGTTGTGAGTAAGAGGGAGAAAGAGAGAGAGATGAATGGGAGGATACAGGGAGTTAGAGAGAGAGAATGAGAGAGAGG
>JASDQU010012906.1:98539-110565 GCA_032191745.1 Picea mariana | reverse complement strand
GAGGAACGATGGGGTAGAGAGAGAGGGGATGCAGTAGAGAAGAAGTTATGGGAAGAGGGAGTAGAGAGAGAGGCAGAGGGAGAGGGAGAGATAGGGGGAGACAACAAGTGAGAGAGAGGGAGAGGGCAGTTGGAGAGATAGAGAGAGAAAGATAGATGGAGGTAGGGAGAGGGGGGTAGAGATAGAGAGGCAGGGATACAAATATATTTCATGTTAACAGGAACAACCACACATTCATGTTCCTAATAACAGGCGCGTGTACCTAAAGCGTGCACATATTATTTTTATTTCAAATTTTTTTAGGAACGTTGACACGTTCTTGTACACATGTTTCTTAGGAATGCACACACATTCTTGATAACACACACATATTCTTGGGAACATGCCTACATGTTTTTCTGAGTGGAGTTTTGGGGTTTGTTGAACCTGTCATATCAAGAATGCGTGCGCGTTCCTAAAAACCCGCACACGTTCTAGCTAGTGAACATTCCTTCCCACCCCATTTCCACTTTATATTCCACCAACTTCGTGCACTCACTGATTATTATTATTATTATTTTAAGACCACTTATTTATTTTCCTCCTCAAGTACAAGATTCACTCTAAAAATATGGGGCATTACATACTCTCCCCGTTTAAGGAATTTTATATGGAAGTTAAATTATAGGTTTTTAATTTCTTCACATATATTCCACATCATTCTTTGTTGTAACTAGTATAAGAGCCACCCACGTGACCAAAAAATGCATCACAATTTCACATTATAAATCCTTTGAAGAGAAATTACAACTCTAGACCTCCTCCCAACTTTTGGAATCAAGATTAAATCCTATTGGCCTAATTGGGCCCCCAAGGCCTAAGTCCTCATCTTCCCAAGTAGGCATATAGTCTAGTACACTAACTTATGTACGCCAGGAATATCTAAAGACTGACCTAAACATCCTCCGCAACTTGAACCAGGTACGTATTCCTAGGCATCAAAGTCCAACTACACAACTTCACTAATGATTACTACTCCATCCCTTCTTATAGACTTCAACATCACAACTCAAATATTAGGCACTTTGGTATTCTCAATATGGTTTCATGTCCTATTGAGAATTATACAAGGAAAAATAATCACTAACATAGATTTATTGATTGAGTTTATCCCGAGGCCATAAGGTGTTACTTTGAAGAAATTATCTTTCATAGGTATGGGATCCAATGAGATAATTAAATGAACCAACCCTCTTCTCCCGCTAATGGATTTCCTATGAGTCACCACCTCATAGAATGAAACCAATACATTAGTGATAATCATAACATCATCATCCCATAGAAAAGAATCCACATGCTAATTGTCGCATGTCATCACGGAACACTACATTGTTGTCATCATAATGTCATAAATAGTAAGGCACCACATGTTCATGAATTCCATCATAAAATTATCTCATCATAAAAAATTCATGCAATTACAACATGCCAACTCATCATGAAATACTATCATAAGAAATATAACCTAAAAATATCTTTCTCAAAGATATAGCATTACATCAACAATAATAAATGGAGCCACGTGTCAACATAAATTCATTTATGAATAACATAGGGTTCTTAAGATAGCATAACATCATGAATATGATAATAATCTCAATATATAGTACATGTAGAGAAATTAAACATCATGAACATTACTATCATGATTCATCAACAAAATCAAATTCACTAGCTTGCATGAATATATAAACAATGACTATCAACTATTACATATAATTCAAGAATATAATCAAGCATACATATTGGATCTTCTTTGGTTAAGTTTGTTAGCCTAGGATGACCTTATAAAAATTCGTTAATACCATGAGTGCCATGTGATCATCAATATATTGATGATTTTCTTATCATCATTTCTTCTTCTTACAACAAGGAGGTTGACAATTTATGGGGTATGTATAGTCACCTTATCAATATTCTAAAGTTTTCATATATTTTCCTTGTCTAAATACACCCATCATCTAGAGCCACAATATCTAGGCATGTATTCCTTCTCGCATAGGGAAATTCAATGAAATTTAGCCCTGAATTATTATTGGCCTTACCAGCATGAATTAAAATGTCAATATCATAATTAAATTTCTTGGTATTATATATATCTTGATTATTACCCAAGTTTCTTATATTACCTTACATATCTATCTTGACTCATTCTGAGGATCACTATACCCAATAACATGTAAGCGTTGAACACTAGGTCATTGTTATTTAAATTTTTCTTCATGCTTAGTCCTTCTGCATGAAGGAATGGTTAAGCCCTAATGATTTATCCATCACACATAATTATCATTGTTCACACTCATAAGGATTATCTCTCCTAATCCAAATACATAGCCAATCATTGGCATACAAGCTTCTTACTCTTTGTGCTACTTGTTTGGAGCGATCAAGTTTGGTGAATAATTGAGCACCCTTGAGGTTGTCCAAAAGATCATCAATGAATAGAATGGGAAACTTATCATTAACTATTAGTTTATTGGGAGTTTAGAAGTTAGGACACATGCACAAGTGCCTTCTTTATTGAGGACCATGACGACTGGAAAAGAATAAGGGATGGTACTAGGACATATGATATCAATTGCTAGTAAATCATAAACTATGTATTTTGTTCATTTTTTACACAAATGGATGGCGATATGGGCATACATTGGGTGGGAGTATACCTAGTATGAGAACAATAGAATGATCATGCTCCCCTTGGGAGAGTGGTATCCCTTAGAGAGGTTCAAAGACATATTGGTGTTTGGACAAGACTAGCTTCATGTTAGGATGAATGGGTTGAGAAGGTGTCTTAAAGAATTGAATGGAATGGAAATGAGCCACAATTCATGAATTTTTTAAGAAGATTTTCCATACGATGGGAGTTGATGATATCTAAAGATACCACTAGAATTCCTTTAAAAGTGTATTTATGCCCCTCCTACTGGAAAATAATGTATAACACATGAAACTCCAAGGTGATGGGACCTAAAGTATATAACCATTCAACACCCAAGACAATGTCACAACCACCCATTTGAATGGAAAACATGTGGATTTTCAAGGAATAATCACCCATTTGCAACCTCACATTTTTACAATGACCACCACATTTCATGAAACCTCCATTAGCAATCATGATTTGGATGTTGTTCATAGCATGGATGTAGCAATGTGTTTCTTTGACTACATGTTAATGAATGAAGTTATGGGTGTTACCATTGTCAATTAAGAAAATGATTTTGTGATGTTTGATGTATCCAATCAATTTGATGGTTTAAGGAGCAAAAATACTAGTCAAGGCATGCATAGAAATCTATGGTTAAACATCATGTGCAAGAGATGGGGGAATTCATTCAATGGGTGGATGAAGAGTATTCAAAGGGATAGTTTCAAATTCATCATGAGAAATTACCTACAAAATGGCCATAAAGAGTTTTTTCTCCTTACCTTTATGCCTTGGAAAATATTTCTCATCATAGTTGTAGCAAATCCCTTTAAGTTGGTGCTCTACAATTTTGTCTCAGGTTAACATCTGGATCTTCAGGGGTGGAGAGGACAGAGATGGATATGTAGGGGGGAATAATGGGATGGGGATGGGGAATAAATGGGGTATTTTTAATTTGAGAATTCACCACGTTTTGGGCTTCTCGAGCTCTTGGACATGCTTCCAACCAAGTAATAAGGTGATCCATTAAGAATTATGCATGTATCTCTTCTTTCAGATCATTGATAAACCACACTATGAAAAGAGTATCAGACATCCCTTTGGTGTGGATGTCTATTTGGTAAAAGGTTTATATTAACTCTTCAACTATACTAGATTGTTTAAGTTTTGTCAATCATCCCAAATATTGAGTGTTTGTTTCAAAGTGTTCATAGAGGTATGAGAAAAATTGTGTCCAAGCAATATATACCTTGTGGGATTTCTTATTCCATTTCCACCATTTCCAACATTTAGTATGAAAATATAATAAACCCACATGAATTTTCATTAAGTCATCTATGATTCCAAGTAGGGAAAAATAATGTTCCATCTAAGTGACCCAACATGAGGGGTCGAAACCATAAAATTTGTTGAGATCCACTTTGGAAGTCTCTACCACATTTGAGTCATTGAGTCATGAAAAAGTGGGATAGAGTGATGACCAATGGGATTATATGATTCACCCCCTTCCTTTTGGTATGACTAATCCAACCATTGATAACCCATGGATTGTTAATCAAGGATCTGAGTTTGCATCACCATGAATTTGGACATCCAGTCAAGGAGTGACTCCAAGTTAGATAACTTGTCATAATTTGATCCAAATTGGATCATTATATTATTATTCATCTATCTTATTACTTTATGGGTGGAAAAATTAGAGGAATCATCTTGTAGGGCCATTTCGGTAGCTGATCCAAATTTGGAAATTTGGGTCCAAAAAACCATTAGAAATATTCTGAATCCATTTTAAGGAATAAAAAAAAATAAAAATTGGTCCAAAAATTACTATGGAGGAATATTATATATTCTACACATTGATACCTTTCCAATGGTGCATACCGTTTATCAATCAGAGTTTGTATGAGAAAGTTATGCCCCCCGCAAGTTGACCTACAATATTGATCACCATGGTGCGAGTGGATGCCACACAACCCCCATTACTTAGACACATGGGGATATTCAAGTAGGGATTTTATAATAAAATTATAGAAGATCCAAAATCCTACCCCTATATGGCTATCAGGCTCAGTTAAATACCAGGTCACTAGGAAGAGAAAGGATTTTGCTCTATACTATTGTATTTTGTTCCATAGCTGAGTAGAGTAACTGGGAGTGGGAAATTAGAGAGCATAACATAGGGGGTTAATTTTCTATAGCATCCTAACATGCCACAGGTCTCAGTTAACTCCATATAGAGTGTCTTCTCCTTTGTACTTGCATTATTTCCATACCAGAGAAAAGAAAGGAGAGCAACCTCACCTTCTAGCTTCTTTTTATCTCGTAAGTGTTTCCCAAAGAAAATATTTCTGTCAATTTTTGGATGGTGTGTGATTGTATTTTTTGTTCTCTATTTTCTACATTTTAACTATTTCATGCATAAGAAGAAAATCAATAATTAAATATTATGAAATATAAAGGAATTTAACCTTCATAGCGTAGACTTTAGTTTTATTTGTCATATCTGTTGTGACAAATTGTTCCAGTGGAATACCCACGAAAGTTTATAGATCATAGATGGAATTAATATTTTTTTGATCATAGGAGTGGTTGTGGTCTATATTGTGTTTCAACTCATCACATAAAGTTTGCAAAGAGGATACTTTGGTGCATAACTCTACACCTTGAATGTTATCCATAAAGATGTGGTTCCACAAGAAAAAGTTACTAGAGAGTGGTACTAAGGAAATCAACACAACATTCTAGGTATATTGAAATAATTTATTGGTAGTGGGTGAGTGGGTCCACCAAAAAGACTTGTTGGAGAGTGATTGCATGATTATCAACTCGATCTAAGGATTCTATTGAGAAGGGTCTCAAATAAGGGTGCAAGTAGGACCTAGATATATATATTTTTTTTCTACTCCTATTGAAGTTTTACTCCCATATGAATCATATTATATTGATACAATTCCAAAATTATCAATATTGCAATTTATGTAGGAATTTTTTGGACTAGTAGCAATGGATATGGTTTCCAAGGTCTTGAGGGAAAGGAAGTGTTAGGTGCTATATCTCTCGAATATGCATACATGTCCAAAAGTAGTACTTGGACCAATATCTTGGGGAACCAAATAAGGATTCTCAACCGTACCCTTAGCCATACCACGGGGTCTTCACTCAGTCAAATTGTGACATATCACTCGCGTTCATAGGAAATTAAAGAATACCCCTGATTTTACTAGATACTGATATATATCTTCCAAAATAATTTTGTTAAACTCCCCTCCGAATTCATATTTACAACATAAAAACCCCTATTTCTACTAGATACCACTTTTATACCCCACAATACCTATAAACCCCCTGATACCCTACATCCTCCCCCAATACCTACAATATATTGACTTCATTTTTCACAATTTTAAAACCTCCTTTATGAATGAATGTGATAAGATATTGGTCAATAAGTTGAATCCCATGTAAGACATACTCGATTACCCAGGTACTAGAGTGTAATCTTCTTGAGTGTTGTTCTCAGTGCACTATAACAACAACATGGTCGATCGACTTATCTAAATATTGTTTCAAGTAACCAAGGAGACTTTTGATATACCTAAGGGCATGTGGAAGTGAAATTTCATATACAGATGTTGTCTGATGCAGTACTACTTGAACAAGTACCAATAGGGGTTACAAGGGTGTTCAACTAGGTCAAATTGTTTTTATTTCATGTGTGTATTCTTCCCCTACCATTTATTTACCCTTTGAATGATATCACACTATGTTATTTATAGATGTTGGAATATGTCTCTAGCTTGAAAAAGAATTCTCTAGAATATTGGCTCAGGAAAGTACTTTGATACCACATGTGGTGTTCTTTATTAGAAAAATAGATGACTCAAAGAAAAAATAATAGAATATACTGAGATTTATTATAGAAATGAAAGATTATACCATCAATAAGAAATATAAGATCCAAAATACGACAGATAGTTATACCTTTATTGATGAAAGCAATGTTCACTTGCCTCTTCGAGGGGGAAACCTCTAGATGAGCAAAGATTTGATTACCATATACTTCACAAGACATCTCGTTACATTTCTTATACTTCTTTATATAGTTCTATTTTCCTCCTAAGAAATTTCTATAGAAGGAATTTTCTAGTATATAGAACCTTCTAGTAAGCCATCTTACAATAATTGCTTTCATCCTATATCTACTACATGGGCCTTATTTACTAGACATGGCATCAATACATAGAAACCTATCTATATACTTAAGGGAGTTAGGGTAGTACCTTAACAATACCACCTTAGGACCGTTCCATTCTACTTTATTCATGACCTATAAGATACTTATTGGAAGCATTTTTTTAATCTCTTGTTGAACAATCTATTTATATTTTTTTGCAAGTTTGTATGGCCTCTTCTTAATAGGATATGCTCCAAGGTTAAATTTGATCTTGGTTTCTACCATCTCCTCAAATAATCCTTTTAGGTATATATAATCTCTTACAAACACATATTGTTATTGTTTTAGGGGTCGACAATCTCCATTGTTTGCTTTTCCAACCAATAGTCTCCAATCCTCACCATTTTGGTTTTTTCATATTTAGATGTATTGAGTACCGTTGTTCATGTCATGTACCCAAATTGATCCCTTGTCCATTGGGGAATTCCATACTAAATTCCTTCTCTAATTAACTGAATATTATGATAAATTTAAACTTTAATAGTAATGCCATTTTGATTTCATATGCACAAACAAATAAAAGTGGAAACAATCATGCATATAATGAATATGTCCATTGCACATTAAATTCCATGAATTTACACAATAACTACAACCATAAATCATTCCTAATAAATTTTATTATGAATACTTATCTAAAATGAATGTGGGTCCACTAAAATGGTTGTTGAGGATCAAGTCACCTCCCAACCATAGGAATCAACTAAAAATTCCACCCCTAACCCAAACCATGATACCAGTAGGGTGAAGGAAGACCCTATAGGGCTCTAATATAACTCATCTCAACCAATATCTATCATGACATAGCCAATATTATAGCAATGAACAACTCCAGGTTTTCATCCAACCTTTAGTCCACCATGGCATTTTCATCTCCTTCTCAACACAAGGAAAATATTCCCTTTTTCTTCTTTGTGGTCTCTTAGGTATATTTTTCCCTTCAAATGTAGGCATAAATAGTCCAAGCCTATTGGTTTCCTACTTGATATAACCTAGAGGAGAAACATTTAGTCAAAATTGTGCATAATAAGAACTAATAGGGTTACATGATTATGGTGGTTTCTTCAAGTATTAAGGACATTCCATCCATGGTCCTATCCTCAAAAGCATCGCATTTCCTCTCATAATGTCAATAGAAAATTGTCGAGTCTCCAATTGCTCTTACCAACAACAAGTGCATGGGGTTTTCTTATTATTATAGGCGTAACAACCATGGAATTCACATAGGTCCTTCCATAACCCATGGGATGAAGAACATTTGAATGGGAGAATAGAGAATTCTCATGGGAGGTAAGTGATCCAAATTCAAATGGAGGATAGTAAGAATGATCCATCCATTGAGGTGAAAAATGGTTTTCTCCTAAGAGTTGGATAAGGCAAGTGCACCCTTCCCAAGAAGTATGGAGAAGCTTTCCAAGGACAACCCAAGTCAAAGTTTGGTAAGAAAGCATGGGAAATAAAGTGTGTACCCTTAAAGGCCATGGAATTTTGTACTTAATCCATTATGTAATTAAAAAATTCGGTTTCAAGTACATATATGTGTAATAATCTATGTGATTCTTTTGTGTAGAATTTAGACATTAAGTTTGTAAAAGGATAAATACTATCCTATGTGAAATTTTAATAACAATTACTAATTCAAGTTAAAGCATAATTCATCTATTATAACATTTTCATTTTTGTAGCAAATCACAACCATTCATCTAGAAATTAATGCAATTTAGCAAATAAATAACAATTTTCATGCTAATGAAGAATACTTATTAGTGTGCTTGATTTAGTCCATCTCCATGTAGATCTGTCTCCTCTCAAAAATAACTTCCCATAACTATATCCCCCCAGCCATCGAGGAACAACCTCGTTATCTCCCTATATATAGGAAATCCTTGGGGAGCTGGGGGGGGTTCCTATCCCTTTGTTCCCAAATCTCTGAAACAACATAGCCCACCAGTATCTCAAAATAAAAATAACTCTCTCACAGTTCAAATTTCACAGTTCATAATTCATATTTTTTCCACTTTTGAGGGTTCTCCTTCACTCCAACCCAATATTTTTCCCCTAAATTATCCAACCTCCTTCTCCTTTTCCCTAAGTCCTTCTTTATGCTTCATCTAACACCACCTTCCTAGCCTCCTCAAGAATATCCTAGGGATTCCAACAATAATAAAATAATCCTTATCCACCTAACCTAGATTTCTTCCCTGGCATGATATCTACTTTATTAATAAGAAAATAAATTGGGTAGTCCATGTAAATCAAATCTCACTAAATTCAACTTAATTCAAATAAAAATAGATTTTCGATATATCAAAGACATAAGTCTCTTAAATGAAATGAAATAAATTAAATGAAGCAACCTTATAATCCTTTAAATTTCAATTATACTACAAACATCATACACCCACCATACATAATAATATTACATTAACTTGTATACATCGTAACAGTACTAGAATCCACATAGAAGGTATGTATGTGTAGATGACACATACATAGCTTGTCTCCGTACCAATAATAATAACCATCACATATAATGTACATTTATTGTATGCTCACAACCAAATAGGTAGTACAATAAATAATGTAATGCATTAATCAATAATCTATACCAAATTTAGAACAATAATTTAGTTAAAACAATTAAATATGAATTGAACATTAAACCTGTATCACAATAACTAAATTAAGGCAACACTTATTACACAAAAAGGAATAATTCAAGCACTAAGTTTACATTACTAAATCCCAACAACTCTCTCAATTACATTGAAACACTCGTCCTCCCTAACCTACTTCTATCTTCCACATCCTATCATTTCCTTTGTTGGATTATGCTTGAGCATCAACTATATTGACCTAAGTCTAGATAGAACTTGTAAACGAAAGTGTCAACTACCTTGACCAACATTCCCCAACAGGAAATTAGAAATTTCCATCATACATCTATGGGAGAATGGATTAACATAGCTCTCCCATGACTCCAGGTTTCAAAGGATAAACGATGGGAAATACCTCCATCCCTCGTGATAAAACTAGGGTAAGAACCCTATCATTGACCATGCTTTGGTGGTATTTTTGTTCTAAGTTATTTTCCATTAAACATCTAGTTTGGGAAGTCATGATACCTATAAAACTTGAAATATCATAGCAATGCATTTGAACCAATCAATAAATAATAGAATAATGCTTCCTAGAATACCATTTCTCATTCAATGTCCATGACATGTGTTACTTTAGTATCACACTGATCTGGCTATCACATAGCCTATTCAAATTGTAGGTTAGTTTACAATACAAGATCATGCATAACCATAAAACCATTGACATGTGATTGTCACGATACTCATCGATGAACAATTCAAACTAGATAGTTATTCATCACATGCATGGTATTAATTGAGTTGTTAAAACATATCATTCAAATTGGTATCCATGTACTAAAATCTTTCATTTAAAACTTGCATGCTAGAAGTAAATCACACAACATCCATCAATAATCACATAAATAGTAATTATTCATAATATTCACATATATGTAGGTCCACATGTCCATATATTTAAGTGTCATTGTTCTGATAGTGTTCCATAGATAATAAACAAGGAAATACAAATAGTTCATAATTTATTTTTATCTTTCTAAGTCAAAATCGGGTGTTACAAGTGTCAAGTCGAATCACCAATGCACCCTCTTTCCTTGTCCCTCTTGTGGTATCATGGTCTCTTTGTTGCTTCTCAAGTAACCCTTTTATTGGAAATCACATTATTGTGTATTTCATTTTATTCATTATTTTACATACTTAAGCACACCATGGAAAACATAACAACCACACCATAATCCTAGCTCACTATTAGGAATTAGAAGCATTCTATAGTCAATGCTTGGCTTTGAGCTCTATAGTAGGAATATTTACAATGCATTTACCTTATTTATATATGGGGCCCTTATAACTTATCCCACATTACTTGACTTTTGTCACATAAACCACATCATTAGAATAATACATTATTTAACATATTATACTCCAAGGGTCAAAACCAAGATATTATAATTCATCCACTTTTGAGCTTTTGTTTCATCAAGTTTTCTCTCTCCTTTAATTTCATTATATGATGATGGAAATTCAATCATGTCTTCCTCTTCTTTCACCATGGTCTCTTCTTTCTTCACTTTGTCGATAGACTTCACAAGCTTATTGACCTATTGATGATATTTCTTTCCCCTGAAACTCTTACTAGAAAAATTTGCATTCTCCATTTCCACCATTTTTTTTGTAAGAAAATCATTTCCTTGGTCAACTGATTCTATTATGTTAGAGATAAAAATCAACCCTACATTGAATTTCAACTTTTTCTTGTCATCCTTACTATGACTAGTTGGATTTTAAATAAAGTCCGTAATGTCCTAGACTACGAGTGCCAACATTTCTTCTACAAGGAAAAAGGGGAATTCTTTAGTGACACATTCTTCATTTATTTCCAAATCCATGCTTCTTCATTTTCCTCCTCCACTTGATATCATTTATATGAAATTCCCTCTAGTGTTCTTGGGAATGTGCGTGGAAAATTTATTTTTCATGGTATCCAATCTTCTTCGACTCTTTTTCACAATATAATATCTGGATTTCGATCAAGAATCCTGGTTTGAAAATTCTTATCTAATCTACTATTTTGAACTTCTTCCCTCCAAATATTTTCACAAAGTCAGTTGAAGCTAAATTTTTTATGTCTGGAGTTGATGGGAATTGGTTCTCCACCCACATGAAACATAAATTGTGAAGGATTACAATAATCTTGGTACTTGACCTTGGTCTCTTACATTCTTATAAACTTATTGTACATGTATGTAGGGTGATTCCCTTTCCTTAAATCTAAGTGGTGGGAAGCATGTTAGTTTTCACTCTGTGGGTATTAGAATTGGGTACTGTCTAATCTTTCGCTTGAAGAAAAATGGTATTTCCTTGACTATGAAATATATTTTTATATTATTTTGAAGGATAGCTTCGAGACTCCAACATTCTCTTTTTCTAGAATAAACATGTTATTTCTATCATTACCATCGCTACAGTTGGTGGTGGTAGACATTACCGGAGAAGAGAAGATAAAAGG
>JASDQU010012906.1:77678-90849 GCA_032191745.1 Picea mariana | reverse complement strand
TGGTCTAAACTTCGTCCCAAAATTTCAGCATATATACTGTGAAATTTTGGGACGAAGTTTAGACCAAAAGGGGGTGTATGTAACATCCCGCTCTGGTGCACTGAGAAAACTTATTTTTGAGGACACTGGCTCGCAAGTGATCCGGATTTTTATGCTATTAAAATGTTTGACTTTGATTATGATGCGTTATGGGTTGATGACATGTTGTTTTACTACATTGACATAGACATGTGATATTGACTCAATTTTACTGAGTGTGTAGGGTTTTGGACCTTGAGGATGTAGAGGCATCGATGGAACCCCTTGGACTCCAAATCGAGTCAGGGAGTGTGCCTTTGGGGTTTGATTGTTCTACTGTGATATTAGTGCATCTGACTAGAGGATATGATGTGGATATGTTCTGACATAATTTGTTGATGATGCAGGTTGACGATAGCTTGCCAACCAGACTCACATGTGGAGTAAAGGGGTCACACACGACTACCAGAGATGTTGAGGGAGAGGTGTGGACAAAAGCCCTACCACAACCTACCAGCATTCCCGCCGTGGCTTGAACTGTAGGTTAACGATTACCTAGTTCGAGAGGACCCACGATGCTGTGAGGGCAGACTGCGACAGTTGCTCATGATGATTCTAAGGGGTGCACAATAAGGCGGGGGCCTTATTCCCTTATTCCTTAGAATCCCTTAGTCTCCCACAAGTTCACCTGGTATAGTGTTGAATTCAGCGGTTATTGATGTCTACCAATCAGTCAAGAGGCGAGTGGCACCCTTGGAGCATGTAGTGCATCCCGAAGGGCATGTCGTGCAAGGGAACATATGAGGCGAGTGGCACCCTTGGAGCACCTAGTGCGTCCTGAAGGGAACGTCGCATTGATGATGATAGAGGGATGGACCTAGATGGCCCTAAGGCAAATAACAGGTTAAAATTTTTTAAAACAATTTACCTAATTAAATGTCGCCCAGTACAAAATCTAAGTTCTAAGTCTAAAATTTTGCTAGGGGTAAAATTTTGTCTACCTTTAAAAAAAATAATAATAATTAAAAGATTAAAAAAAAGAATAATAAATAGATAAAACAAAAAAGAATAATAAAATTTAAAATAAAAACCACTTAAATAATAATTATGGTCTTCATAAAATTTTGTAACATAAAGAGAGTAAGAGATTAAATTATTCATAAGAAATAAAATCTATGGATATAAAAAGTAAAGAGGGAATTAATTATTTTATCTTTTGATAATTTAAAAAGAAATACTAAATTAATGATAAAAGGGAAAAGGGGTTATATTCCACACCTGCCTTTTTGAGTTCTAAGTAAAAGGGGAAAGAGGGAAAATAAAAAAAATAGGAAACTAAGGAAAGGAGGTAACATAAAAAGGAAAAGGGGGAACTTAAGGGAAAAAGCAGGAAGTCAACTTAGTAAAGAATCTACATTTAAGAGCTTTCTAACTTTAAACTGAATTAGCAATTTCATAATAGGGAAAGCCTTTAAAACCTGTAAGGGAATCTAGGGACACCTAGGAGTGATTCTAGGAGTAACTCTAGGTGGGTGAGGGAAATAAAGATAATTACTTAATTAAATAAATTAATTTATGGAGGAATGTAGGGGATGGGGGACACTTGTACGGAGAGGAAATTTTAGGAAATTATTTCTAAGACTTTAATTAAATGAGATTTGAGGAAAGAAAGGAAGTTCGAAACTCTATAAAATAAAGGAAGGAGAAGTATGAAGGATCATCTTCTGTTGGCGTAACGTTACGCTGCAGAAATATCGACTTGACTGATTTACTTGTGGGAGTTTGGATAACCATCTGGGAGAGGAGTGGTAGCTCAGCCTTGCGAGGTGAGCTGGGAGCTAGACGAGAGCTTTGGATAGTGTGTGTGGTCCCTTTGCGGCTCGGGGGGCTAAGGGGGAAGAAGAGTACCCCTAGCATTGCCTGGGAGGTATTGGTGTAGTCTTGACGGTCGACGAGCGAGAGTTGCACGGAGCGCGCGGACGTCACTCTGAGCAAGCGAACAGGCAACATTACGCTTTTTCGGTTGAATGATAGAATGTTGTAGGATGTATGTTTGAGATCTGCATGTGTATTGGGTAGGTAAACTGTTTGTCTAGTTTCATGACTGAAATTTTTATAACCTGGCTAAATGATTGGTTGATTGATTTCTGTGACCTTCATCTTCCTGCATGTCGTGACCACCCTGTGTGTTGATTGTGACCTTGAGGTTGTTATCCTTCATCCCTATCTCACCAGTCCTTGCCTGAGTAGTCGTCCAGGAGCTTGATCTACGATCGTCGCCTTAGCGTTAAAAGACCTATGGATCTCAACGCCCTGCTTTTCTATTCAAGGATGGTGAAGCGAAGGACGAACTCATCCATCTACCTCTGTTGTTGCCCTTAGCTGATTGTTTGTCTTACGCCCTGATTCATTTTTCTAACCCTGCAAAGTTGATTGATGATGAAGTCTTCTTCCAACTCGTCATTTTCCCTCCTTCGGATGCACTTCATTGACTTAGGGGCGATTATGCATAGCCAACCCTTGTATTTAAATTCTGGTCAGTTGTTTCGATTACCCTGTGCTTGACCAAGCTACATGCCCTTCGTTCTAGACTGCCAGGGTGTTTTGGTTAATAACAATTTTACCTCCGGGAGTTTAATGAATGGTTAATCTTAGCGCATTATTGTTTGGATGTTTAACCTCAGTAAATTGATTGTTTAACTCAGCCATGGATTTTCAAATGTTAATCTCTCTGTGATTATGATAGCAAACCAACGTTTTTAATCCCGAGTTACCGTGTTTGATTTACTTACTGCTACATTTTACTCTTGAATTCCCAAACGAATCACCTTTGAATGCATGCGTAGATACTGAGTTTGGGTAGCGTTTTAGTTGGCGATGGAGGTGGTTATGCTATAAAATACTGGTGTATTATGTGTTAATGGATGGACACTTGAGGTGGACAGTGAACTCTTAGACAATTAATAGATGTTGAACGGACGGCTTTCATTTTTTTTTACAACGTCTTCATCACATAAATTTTATTGGATAGCGAATTTATTTATGATAATAGATAGCCTGCTAATTTTGATAAGCGTAAGGCTGAATGGCAATTCCATAAATGGAAGACTGATAGCATGATTGACAGCGGTCTTAATAATAAGTCAATTGTTAACATTTCAACCCCATCTGATAGTATATTGATGGCCAACATTACTCCACGACCTTTACCACCGAAAGTGCCCACGTTTTAGCCTTTCTTCTTAATCCACTGTCTAGATCAACCATGACGGGGCGAGTAACTAGTGGCTGTGTCTGCTGACCCAACCCCCACGAATTTTTCTACCCTGGATTGACTACGTCATCCCTGCAAATGGACCTATTTGCAAGCTATGATAACCACATTTTAATCCTGTGGATGATAGTGCCAAACTTCCCTGTTTGGTAATGAATCCACCCTCTAAATGAGCATGAATTGAATCCTATTTCACCCGAGAATTCAGGTTGGGTAACTGCTCGAATCCCGATTGTTTTTAGTGTTGTTCCCCTTTTACTTACAACGCATTTTTTCCTTCTCTAAACAGTGCTAATAACCCTGGCGTGGGACAACGAAGCTATACTTTGTTTGCCTAAACTCTTACAGATGTTATCTCAGTCTGCATTCGTAAGGCGGTGGAAATCTCGGTTTCTGTCTTTTCCTCATTGTTTTCCAAGCTCCATGCTCACGCTCAAACTTTACCTTTCTTGCCTTATCCTCAAAACCTTCATGCTCACAGTCGGCCCATACTGACAAATTCCTAGCTTATTTAATGCACGACTTTTTTACATTGAAGAGAGGGTGCTAAGTAAGTGGGTTAAGCAATTGTGTTATAACAATTTTGGAATTACTTTTACCTTAATGCCTTATGCTCTAAAAAATTTTAATGCTTTAATGCTTTAATACTTTATGCTTTAAATGCCATGTTATTAACTACATGGATTAATTGCTTGTGATAAAAGCTTTGTTAATTGCTTCTTGGTTTATTTTAATGGTAGCTTTCTAGTTTAAATTGTTGCTTTATTATCAAGATTAATGGCTAGTTGGAGGGAGTTTTGGGATTAAAGATGGGTTTGCATATTTCACTTGCTAGACTGGTGGCCTTTAATGTCTATTGATTGTAAACTTATGGCTAAATTCTAATTTAGACAATCTAGTTAGTTCATAAATTATGATTAATTTTGTTTGATTATTAGCCAAGTCGAAGTCCAGACTCGCCTTTTGATGTCTATTTAACTTTGAATTAGAGGGTACCTTGATGACAAATTGTGATCTAAAGTTGTGCAATGGAATGGCTTTAAGAATATTGTAGATTGTACCTTATCGTCATATTGCAATTAGACTTGCTAAGTTGGGCTCATATTATATGATTATTATAGGCTGTAATTATTGACTAGCTAGCCTCGACGATGGATCGGGGTATAGGCAAAGTCGTTTTCAGCCTGTGCTTCCCATTGAAGAGGTTGTGGTTCCTTTTAATTAATGTTGTACTTGGTTTTAAATGTTAATGTGTTTGGTCTGCTTGTGTCAGGGGGGATGTAGACACCTGCTTGTTCCTCAGAGCAGCTGCCAGCCTTGAGACCTTAGATGGTCAAAATCGATGGGAACCTAGGCTTGAGCATTGCTTATGTGTCCAGGAGATCCTAACCATTGCAGGGTAGGACAGGTAGGTAGCCATTTTCATTCTTGTCGGTTGAATGTCATTCATTGCTTCCAGATGCTTGATGTGCATATTAGGTTGTTAGGTTGTTGCTGTGCAAGTTGCTTGCGTCATGATCGTCATTGTGTTATGACGTTGAGTATAATGTCTTTATTACCCTTCTACACACGCACACACACAAAAAAAAAAAATTTACTTGTTATATGAGGCTTGTTGTCGTGACGAAATGAGAGGTATGTTACAGTAACTGACATAGGACCAAGGAAGAAATGACCACCAACTTAAAGGAAAAACCATTTGTACTCTCAAAATTGTTGATGATATAATATAGTAAGTACCCTGAAAGACAAATTGTATTAGGAAAAACCATTTGTACTCTCAAAATTGTTGAGTATATAATATAACAAGTACTCGGAAAGATAGATTGTATTAAGAGTATGTGATGATGGTAACTTGTATTCCAATGCATTTTCCTTTTCTTTTCAGTTATAACTAGCCTTCTAATAGGCGGAGATAAATGCATTGGAGCCAAGACTATATCCTTAATGAAATTCCTTGTGTAATTACAAAAGCCATGAGAAGGGTCATGTGTCTTCCTAATTTACAATGGCCATTCCAAAAGAAAGAGAGAGAAAGGAAACCCATATAGAAGGGAACATAAACAATACACGAGAATGTATGCAACTATCATCAACAATTGCTATTCAACATAATATCATCACATGTAATTTTTTATTTCAAGAAGGAATGCATGTCACCATCAATCCTCCATCTTCAATTTTTTTCTCCTCTGTGGTTGAATCAATAATAAGACTTAACACAAAAATTCCTCTATGGTCATGGATAATTGATTCTTCTCTCTGCAACTAGTTTGTTGTTCCCCACTGTAATAATTCCCTCAACTATTGTACCATTACTTCCTGTCAAATAGGCATCGTACTGGTCAGATTTCTTTCACCCAGAATTGGTTTTAGAAAACGACCTACCATTGTATCATTGAGATACAAACACCTGCAATCCACCCATTTACAAAAGAAAAATATTTGAAGGCATTCCCTTTGGTATTGGGCTTTTTTTCCAATCTGGTCGCACAAAATCTGAGCATATACCTTCAGAAAAATGACGAAATATCCCAAACCATTCACAATTTTAAAAATTTTCCCATGTAACTCTGAATTTGGGTCATCCTACAAGAAAACCCATGATGCAGATTTTCGAAGTTCACCTTCATTTGACCATAAATCATGCCTGAAATTCATTGTCCTAAAAACCACTACATATTGGCGGTTTTGAAAAACAGTCCTGCACGGGACAGGGTGGGGTGGGGGGGTGTCGAGTGTGGTTTTGAATACCATGGTATGGGGGGCACAATTTCCCAGCTGCTTCCACATCAATAGAGCTCAATCCCCCCCACCCCTCTTCTCATTCAATAAGGTTAGTTTGACCATTTGGCACAGAACTGATTTTGGACATATGACTTGACAATTGGCTTTATAATTCGACTTGGTGAGTATAAAGCATGGTTTGAAACTTAATTACCATGAAGCCCAATATTTTATCACTATGTTTTCCCTTTAAGAATGTTTGACTTAGTGACCCTATGACTTAGACACCTAATTTGTTGAACTTGATTCAAATGTATAATCAAGTTGAGTGTCATCTTTAACACAATCTTTAGAAAAAAAAGGACAATCTTTGGAAAAATAAGAGAGCAGAAATTGGTTTTATGAGACAAGGATAGGCTTGTATAAAGCATTGGTTTTGGAGAAACTAGAGATTATAATTATGATTAAATGGATGCTAGGTTAGGAAAAATTGAATCATCAAAACTTTATAAAGTGAAAAATAGGGATACATTGGAGAGACTTACTTGATTAAACGTTTAAGATGATGGAAAATAGGTATTTCTTTCCAAATTTTCAAAAATTTTGGCGATGTCGATTTATGTTACAACAGGCGGTGTCCCAAGCAATATAATGTAAGTCATGGTTCATAATTGTCAAAATGGTCATTTAACAAATTGCTCTCTATTAAGGAGAGAGATTCCTTGAATTTGACCTTTCACTTGAGCAACTTCAAGAAGATATCCTAAGGAAACAACTTCAATAACATATAAATAAGAGGCAAAAAAAAACCTTGTTTGATGGAACCACCTCTCAAACCCAAAAAAAAAGAAAAAAGAAAAAGCAATAGAAAAAAAGCATGTCTACAAATTTTTCTCATTCTCATGACCACGCCTATCTTGGGGTTTTCCAAGTCTAGGTTGCTTTAGGGTGAGGCTTATCTAAGTTCATTTCAACATTGGATCTTGTGGAAGCTTAGTATGTGAAGCTTGATCATTTCTTTACTTTTTTCAAAAGTACATGTGGAAGATCTCACTTTCTCAATAATTATTCCCAAAAAATGATACCATCATCAACAAATACCTTAAATGAACTCATAAATTGCCCAAATAAGGGCTCATAATTATGGGGAATCTTTTGTAGTCTTTAGAGGAAGTCAATAAGTTCTAAACACGGAAGATGAATTAACTCCCTTAATATCCATGCATGACCTCTTATCTCATGCAAAGAGATAAATTATTTTATAGGATCCTATGTCTAGATATATCCCTAGAAGGCTAGCAAAGATCTCCATGAATATGAGTATGCTTTTGACTTAAGTGAGATAAGGGAAAACATATGGTAACTCTACTAAACTTAATTGAATGTGTGTCCCTCTTTTGACTAATTGAGAGAATGATGAGTTGAAACAAGGAAGTAATAAATAAAGAGACAAACAACTTATGTTTATTTTACAACAAACAATGTTTATTTTACAAATGACAATTGCATTTGAAGAAATCCATAATAAACAAGTGATGCATGGCAGCAGAGTCCATGCCTATAACATTGTACCAAGATTTATAGTAATTTATATGATGCTAAAACACTTTTTACTTAAAGAATAGTATAAACAATTGTTTAAATTTTATTCAATATTATTTTTAATGTTTTTAAATGTAAATTTGGAATTTTGATTTTGTTTATGATAATAAAGGTTTGTAGGTGGAAATTTATACTTCTTGACTCTAGAGTTAAAATGGATATATACTTGTATATACTATTTTATATTAATATTAATAAATAAACTATAAATCAAATTTATGATATCTATCCTATAATATTAATATTAAATATGGTATTCATTATTAATATGTGATAATGTTTTGTTAAATTTTATTCAATTAATTTTTCAAATTTGTTTTTATTTTTCATTTTTCATGTCCATCCTATTCAGTGATATACATTTTGCACCCAACACTTCTGTCATATACATTTTGCACCCAACAATTACAGAGTCACAGGTTGGTGGAGTCTCGAGTTCACATATTTCATTTTTAATGTCAAAAGTGTTTAGTGATATACATTTTGCACTGAACACTTCCGTCATATACATTTTGCACCCAACAATTACGAAGTCGCTTGTTGCGGATTCACAGTTCATATTTATAATCATGCTTATGTATCACGAGTCCAACCCGAACCCCAACATGAGATTTAGTAATTTATAAAATATTATAACATTGTACCAAGATTTATAGTAATTCATATAATGCTATAATACTTTTTACTTAAAGAATAGTATAAACAATTATTTAAATTTTATTCAATATTATTTTTTAATGTTTTTAAATGTAAATTAGGAATTTTGGAATTTTGATTTTGTTTATGATAATAAAGATTTGTACCTAGAAATTGATCATTCTTAACTCTAAAGTTAAAATGGATATATACTTGTATATACTATTTTATATTAATATTAATAAATAAACTATAAATTAAATTTTTGATATCTATCCTATAATATTAATATTAAATATCTTATTCATTACTAAAATGTGATAATGTTTTGTTAAATTTTATTCAATTAATTATTCAAATTTATTTTTATTTGTCATTTTTCATGTCCAGCTTGTTCCGTGATATACATTTTGCACCCAACACTTTCATCATATACATGAGATTTAGTAATTTATAGAATATTATAAAATTGTACCAAGATTTATAGTAATTCATATAATGTTATAACATTGTTTACTTAAAGAATAGTATAAATAATTATTTAAATTTTATTCAATATTGTTTTTAATGTTTTTAAATGTAAATTAGGAATTTTGGAATTTTGATTTCGTTTATGATAATAAAGGTTTGTACCTAGAAATTGATCATTTTATTTATTTTTATTTTTCATTTTTCATGTCCAGAGTGGCTGGTTGGCCTAGTTGTGGATGAGATTTAGTAATTTATAAAATATTATAACATTGTACCAAGATTTATAGTAATTTATATAATGCTATAACACTTTTTACTTAAAGAATAGTATAAACAATTATTTGAATTTTATTCAATACTACTTTTAATGTTTTTAAATGTAAATTTGGAATTTTGGAATTTTGATTTTGTTTATGATAATAAAGGTTTGTAACTAGAAATTGTTCCTTCTTGCCTCTACAGTTAAAATGGATATATAGTTGTATATATTATTTTATATTAATATTAATAAATATATTATAAATTAAATTTATGATATCTATCCTATAATATTAATATTAAATATAGTATTCATTATTAATATGTGATAATGATTTGTTACATTTTGCACCCAACACTTCCATCATACACATTTTGCACCCAACAATTATGGAGTTGTGGATTGGCGGAGTAGCGGGTTCACATTTATAGTCATGCTTAACATAAGAGTTAGTAATTTATAGAATGTTATAACATTGTAACAAGATTTATAGTAATTCATATAATGCTATAACATTTTTTACTTAAAGAATAGTATAAACAATTATTTAAATTTTATTTAATATTAATTTTAATGTTTTTAAATGTAAATTAGGAATTTTGGAATTTTGATTTTGATTATGATAATAAAGGTTTGTACCTAGAAATTGATTCTTCTATTTATTTCTATTTTTCATTTTTCATGTCCAACTTGTTTCGTGATATATATTTTGCACCCAACACTTTCTTTGTATATAGTTTGCACCCAACATTATAGTCATTCTTATGTATCAAGACTCCTACCCCGACAGACCCCAACATGAAATTTAATAATTTATAAAATATTATAACATTGTACCAAGATCTATAGTAATTTATATAATGCTATAACACTTTTAATGTTTTTAAATGTAAATTTGGAATTTTGAAATTTTGATTTTGTTTATGATAATAAAGGCTTGTACCTAGAAATTTATCATTCTTGACTCAGTTAAAATGGATATATAGTTGTATATACTATTTTATATTAATATTAATAAATAAACTATAAATTAAATTTATGATATCTATCCTATAATATTAATATTAAATATAGTATTCATTATTAATATGTGATAATGTATTGTTAAATTTTATTCAATTAATTATTGAAATTTATTTTTATTTTTCATTTTTCCTGTCTAGTTTGTTCCGTGATATACATTTTGCACCCAACACTTCTGTCATATACATTTTTCACCCAACAAATACGGAGTCGCTGGTTAGTGGAGTCGCAGGTTCACATTTTTCCATTTTCATGTCGAGCTTGTTCATGAGGGTTCACATTTTTCATTTTTCATGTCTAGCTTGTTCCATGATATACATTTTTCACCCAACACTTATGTCATATACATTTTGCACCCAACAATCATGGAGTCGTGGGTTGCGGAGTAGCGGGTTCACATTTATATTCATGCTTATGAGATTTAGTAATTTATAGATTATTATAACATTGTATCAAGATTTATAGTAATTCATATAATGATATAACACTTTTTAGTTAAATAATAGTATAAACAATTATTTAGATTTTATTCAATATTATTTTTAATGTTTTTAAATGGAAATTAGGAATTTTGGAATTTTGATTTTGTTTATGAAAATAAAGATTTGTACCTAGAAATTTATCATTCTATTTATTTTTATTTTTCATTTTTCATGTCCAACTTGTTTCATGATATATATTTTGCACCCAACACTTAAGAGAATCGGGTTAATATTCTGGAACCGAGAATGTTAGGAAATCCAGAGATGTCGTCGGGGGCCCCTTATTAAATATTATGACATTGTACCAAGATTTATAGTAATTTATATAATCCTATAACACTTTTTACTTATAGTATAAACAATTATTTAAATTTTTATGAATATTATTTTTAATGTTTTTAAATGTAAATTTGGAATTTTGGAATATTGATTTTGTTTATGATAATAAAGGTTTGTACCTAGAAATTGATCCCTCTTGACTCTACAGTTAAAATGGATATATACTTGTATATACTATTTTATATTAATATTAATAAATAAACTATAAATTAAATTTATGATATCTATCATATAATATTAATATTAAATATCGTATTCATTATTAATATGTGATAATGTTTTGTTAAATTTTATTCAATTAATTATTGAAATTTATTTTTATTTTTCATTTTTCATGTCTTGTTCTGTGATATACATTTTGTACCCAACACTTCCGTCATATACATTTTGCACCCAACAATTACGGAGTCGCGAGTTCACATTTATAGTCATGCTTATGTATCACGAGACCCAGACAACAACATAAGATTTAATAATTTCTATAATATTATAACATTGTACAAAGATTTATAGTAATTTATATAATGCTATAACACTTTTTACTTAAAGAATAGTATAAACAATTATTTAAATTTTATTCAATATTATTTTTAATGTTTTTAAATGTAAATTTGGAATTTTGGAATTTGGATTTTTCTTATGATAATAAAAGTTTGTATCTAGGAATTGATCATTCTTGACTCTAGAGTTAAAATGAATATATACTTGCATATACTACTTTATATTAATATTAATAAATAAACTATAAATTAAATTTATGATATCTATCATATACTATTACTACTAAATATCGTAATATACATTTTGCTCCCAACATTTCCATCATATACATTTTGCACCCAAATGTGATAATTTTTTGTTAAGTTTTATTCAATTAATTATTCACATTTATTTTTATTTTTCATTTTTCATGTTGAGTCTGTTCCGTGATATACATGTTAAGTAAACATTTAAGGCTCTCATGTTAAGTAAACATTTAAGGCTCTTAGGCCTGTTAGGTAATTTTTAAGGCTGCCTTAATTGTTCAAGGGCCTTGCCCTATGTACCTCTTTACATAAGTTAAATACTTAATAATAATAAAAAATAGACAAACCTTGAATACGCTAGCATATCAAACATTGGAATAAATTTAGCTACCAGAAAATGCTAAGACAAACATTTGAATTAATGCTAGCATCAATCCACCTTCAAGCAATGCATAAAAAAATATATGATTCAAAAAGACCATATACGATCAAAATGTTTGGATATGCTAAAATATAAAACATTGGGAATAACGAAGCCGACAATAAGGCCTCCAATTTGTTATCCAATCAGATCATGACATGTATGGTATTTTTTATTATATAAAAATCAATGTCTTTTGTTTCCGTGGCGGGTTGGCAGAGTAGTGGGTTCGCATTTATAGTCATGCTTATGTATCAAGAGTCCGACTGCAACATGAGATTTAGTAATTTATAAAATATTATAACATTGTACCAAGATTTATAGTAATTTATATAATGCTTTAATACTTTTTACCTACAGAATAGTATAAACAATTATTTAAATTTTATTGGATATTATTTTTAATGTTTTTAAATGTAAATTTGAAATTTTAGAATTTTGATTTTGTTTATGATAATAAAAGTTTGTACCTAGAAATTGATCCTTCTTGACTATATAGTTAAGATGGATATATACTTGTATATACTATTTTATATTAATATTAATAAATAAACTATAAATTAAATTTATGATATCTATCATATAATATTTTTTTTTTTAAATAAAAAAGGTGGAACCTGCTATATTAGAGAGGCAAAAAACTTTTGCAGAATGTACATAAAAGTAGGCCTGGAGTTACCAAAAATGATGCCGATAACCGAAAACCAGCATAGGTAAAACAGAGTAGCATGATAAAACGTAAAACCAAGTAGCATGATAAAACGTAAAACAAAGTAGCATCTGTCCTGCCCGGAGGAAACCAGGACAGATGTCTACAGTCCAAATATACATAAAACAGTAACAAAGTAAACTAGGAACCAATAGCATAAAAACCTAGGTGCCAGGTGGCCTGTCGTCCTCGCCCTTCTGCCACGTGAACCCAGACGGGATGGCAAAAGCTTGCGCGCAGAGGGGGCATTTCCGCTGAGCTGGTGCATTGGAGAAAGCATCGAGGAGCATGTCCATGCGTTGTCCCATGATGCGGGCCTGATGCTCCAGGTCAGACATCTGGCCACGAAGGTCAAACACAAGAGCCAGGTGCTCTTCCCAGAGGAGAGAGCCATGCAAGCTGCCACCCACATCCACCGAGTCTGTCGCCACTCCAGAACCAACGTTGAACTCCCTCTGCTCCAC
>JASDQU010012906.1:55528-77095 GCA_032191745.1 Picea mariana | reverse complement strand
TTCACCATAAGGGGACCACTTAGGAGTTCATCCATTTGTGCACCTTATCAACCATGATAAGACAATAATGATTCACCACTGCATCATATATATCAACTATGCATCATGTATCAATGACAACTCATTGATCTATCTTCATCAAGGGCATCATATCAATCAATTACTTGACATCAATAAATGACATCAATCAAACCAAACCATTTACATCAATGACATATGATCCAACAATATCCCAAGTAATCAAACCATTGGCATCAATGAAAAACCATTGGCATCAATGACAACATGATCCAACATCCTCAAGTTTGAATCCTTATAGGAAAGGAGTCAGAATAGACTTGCAGTCTATCATGTGAAATCTTTCGAGGAGATCTCATGCATACTTGGCCTGAGACAGTTTGATGCTTGATGCATCCCGAATGATCTCGAGTCCAAGGAAGAAGTGTAGCGGACCCATGTATTTCATCAAAAACTTGTCATGTAGAATCCTCTTGACTGCAACAGTCATTGAAGTCGAGCACCCGGTGATCAACAAATCATCGACATATAGAACTAAAAGTAGAAGTGAATCAACTGTCTTGAGCATGTAGACATTCAGGTCTGATTTACAATGTACAAAGTTCTGTGACAACATGAAGGAATCCATCTTGGCATACCATGCCCTCAGAGCCTGCTTGAGGCCATAAAGGGACTTCTTTAGTTGACAGACCAAAGATGAATCCTGCATAAATCCCTGGGGCTACTGCATATAGATCTCTTCAGAGATATCACCATGAAGAAGTGTGTTATTCACGTCCACCTGATGGACTTCCCATCCTTTGGTTGCCGCAATGGAAAGTGCCAATTGTATGGAATCCATATTCTCTACTGGAGCGAATGTCTCATCATAATCAATACCATGAACCTCCTCAAAGCCTTTGGCGACAAGCCTGGCTTTGTATCTACTAATCTGTCCATCCCTTGCGTTCTTGGTCCTGTAGACCCATCTGCATCTGACAAGTTTCCTCCTAGAAGGAAGGGGAACCAGATCCCAAGTATGGTTCTCAAGGAGAGGGTTGTACTCCTCCTGCATGCCAGATTCCCAAAAGGGATTTCCAGCAGCCTCACCATAAGACTGTGGATCTGAAGACTAAACCAAGAAAAGATGCCTGGAGGGAAATGGTTTAGTTTCAGTGAGTGCAACATGAGTCTCTTTGAAATCATATCTAGTCCTCCTAGTATCGAATTGATCACCAATGAGATCCCCTGCATCCTGAAGAGTAGTCTGTGCCCACTTGGGCCTCTGCTATGGCTCTGCAACTATATCTGGATGCTTTGACTCTGCATCCGACTGTACTGAATTTGAATCTAAATCATCTGAGTCCTATGAATCAGAACTCTCATCTGAATAAGAGTCAGCATGTGCATGCTCATCATTTCGAACAAGTGGAAGAATGAAGGTGTCTGCATGCGGCTGCTGACGTGCATGCGAGACACTTTCCTCGAATTGGAAACTATGCTCAATGATGAGTCGATCTGAGGAAAGATCAATAAGCCTATATCCCTTCACACCGTCGAGGTATCCAACAAAAATGCACTCAGTTCTCTGTGGGTTAAGTGCCTTCCTCTTTTCAAAGGGAATCCGGGCCCATGCAAGTGAGCCAAAAATGTGAAAGTGGGTCACTTCCAGTTTGAGTCCGCTCCAAGCCTCGTAGGGGGTATTATCCTTGATAGATCTACGGGGAGATCTATTTTGGATGTATGTTTCACAATTAAGTGCTTCGGCCCATAGTCTCTGTGATAGTGAATTTGCATGCAACATGCAAGATGCCATCTCGTTTAGAGATATGTTTTTCCGCTCAGCAACTTCGTTTTGTTGTGAAGTATAGGGAACTGTATGATGCAACTAAATCCATGCATCATGGAAAATATCATGGATCTCATGATTGACATACTCTACCCCGTTATCAGTTTGGAAGACTTTGATCTTCTTTCCAGACCGTGTCTCAACCAGGGCTTTGAAATCTTTTAGGTGTTGAAATACCTAGGATTTTTTTCCTGAGAATGTAGATCCATGTAAAACGTGAGAAATCATAAACAAAAATGATAACAAACCTCACTTTTCTGATGGATGGACGCGAAAAAGGACCCATAAGGTCACTGTGGATCAGATCTAAAGGTGTGGAAGCTTGTTGAGACTTTCCTTTGTCAAATTTCTCTTGGGGGTGTTTTCCGAGAACACATCCCTCACACACTCCCTTGGAGAAATGGATGTCTGGTAGACCATCAACCAATATTTGCTTGCTAAGTTGTTGCATGTATCTGAAATTCAAATGTCCAAACCTTTCATGATATATCCTACTACTTTCATCAGCATGAGTAAGCAGTAAATCAGAATCAACTTCAATGAATTCAAAAAATGTATACAATCTAGACTGATGATTTACCTCACCGGTAGAAACCCTGGAGTTGGTTTGCATGTCGTATATGTCCATGGAATTTGGAGTGAATATGACTTTCTTTCTGGTTCCAGAATTCGTCATCTGATACACGGAGAGAAGGTTGACAGAAATCTTGGGAACATGGAGCACATTCTCAAAGCTTCCGTTGGTGAGTTCAATCCTTCCTTTGCCGGTGACTTCGATAGAAGAGTTGTCCCCCATCATAATAAGAGGACCTTTGCATGTATCCAAAGAATAATATACTACTTTTGAGGTAGCCATGTGATGTGATGCTCCTGAATCAATGATCCAAGCATCGGGAGAGGAGTTGATGGCAATCAAGGCATGGCTAGAATTTCCTTTCATGGAATTCAGATCTTCTGGCTTCTTCTTCTTGGAACCCTTGGGGATGTGATCTCCAAGGTTGTTTTGCTGAAGTATTTGAGACATCAGATCTATTTGTTTTTGCATGCATGCATATTCCGAATGGAATCCTTTGTGACAGTATGTGCATTTCTCCCCTTTTCTACCTTTTTCTCCTTTAGATCTGGAGGCATCGGTGAAAGGTTTTGTGTACCCTTCTTTAGATTTTTGATATTTGTGGCTTCCATCATGCATAGTGAGTGCATGCCCATGTTGATGAGCTTGGTTTGCTCTTGTGTTAGGGATTCGATAAAGTCCTCAAGAGAAGGCATCCTCCAGGTGGCTCCAGAGGAGAATCTCACAGAATGGAATGTGGATACGAATACAAAGAATTCAGTACCAATCTTGGAGAGAATAGTGAGAACCATCTATTTCTCTTCCTTCGATTTATGAACCCCACAAGCTTTGAGTTGCGACAATAAATCCTTGAATTTTGTAAAGAAATCTTGGATATTTTCAAAGCTTTTTGGATCCAATGTGAGAAGCTCCACCTCCAGCATGTGTCCCCTCATCTCATCATGTTTTCCAAAGATCCCTTCCAAGGTAGTCCAGGCTTCATTGAGAGTCTTACAGGAAGATATGTGAAAAAGGAGATCGGGAGAAATAAGACTGCAAATTGTTTCGAGTGCCTCATCCATGCAATTTAAGTACTTGGATTTTTCTATGGCTGATGTCGGTTCTGTATCTCTATTCAAGGTTAACCTGTACAACCCTGTGGTTCAGATATGTATGACTATTTTCTCCTTCCACGCAAAATAGTTGTAATGTGTAAGAATGAATTCTTTTTGGAAATCCATCTTTCCACTGTCTTCAATCTTTTGTACCTGCAAAACGTTTTTGGTGTAGCTTTTTCTTAGCGGTCTGTCAGCTCTGATACCATGTAAATGTGTTGAATCTGCACATAATATATCTAGATAAACAGTAATACACACATTTGCAGCGATAATTTTAGAAAGAAGAAGGAGGAGAGAAAGAAAGAAAGAATTCTCATTAACCGTTATGAATAATAAATAATTTACACATGATATACTATGTATAACTCAATGAGTGCACAATGGATGAGATCCAATGCATCATAGTGGTGGTCTAGAGTGATCTGGACACACACCAACAATTACGGGAGTGAACTGCCACCTAGTCTAGCTTCTCAGGCAGTTACGGGAATGAACTGCCACCTAGTTGAGTTAACTAATCAACTAGTCTTCAGTTAACTGACTGAACAGAGAGTAGTGAGGAGTTAACTCAGGGAATCAATGGTAATGTGCCATTTTGGTGATGATACCAAGGCAAGGTCGAATTAGCATGGTGATGATCCTAGTGTTGCATGGTGATAAAACCAATGTAGCATCTAAACTCAACTCAACTAGTCAAACTGAAGTGTCAACTGAAAGAGAATATTCTCCCCTAAAATATAGGAGACTGGATAATGACTAATAAACAAGGAAAAACCTTAGGAAAAATAAATCCTAGGTGTGTGTGAAGTAACTCCAACACCTAGAACATTAGAGTGCTAAAAATCTCTCCTTTCATGTCATGTTGGGAAATGTTGAAACAAAACCATACCTCAATTATTCTACAACATATTTTCTATTCGTCATGTGAGATAAGCGTGTGTGTGAGATCAACTTAAATAGTAGAAGATTCAAGTTTATTACCAAACTCTCTTCAAGTTTATTACCAAACACTTTTTGGTATTTTATTTTATGAGTTTAAATGATAATGGGTATCTTGTGAAATATAACATTGAAAATGTACCTTGTCAAAGAAAATATTGATAAAACTAATGAGTATTACCTTCTTCAAATGACGCTTCATGCGAGATAAGCGTGTGTGTGAGATCAACTTAAATAGTAGAAGATTCAAGTTTATTACCAAACGCTCTTCAAGTTTATTACAAAACACTTTTTGGTATTTTATTTTATGAGTTTAAATGAAAATGGGTATCTTGTGAAATATAACATTGAAAATGTACCTTGTCAAAGAAAATATCGATAAAACTAATGAGTAGTGCCTTCTTAAAACGACACTTCAAGCATTTTATAAGTGTTTTATAATTGTGACCCAGGCTATCTCCATATCAACTTTTTCCCACATCAGCGAAATCCAACCCTGAATGATCTCTATGTCTATCCACCAAGTTTCGAGGTCCCCAAAATTCATCATCTCCCAATACCACCTCATCCCATTCCTACTACTCCTCTTTCAAAGTCACTTTCGCCTTGATGGAATTAATGGATTCCATGGTCTCTTCACCTATTTCTTCTAATGCAGGGATTGCTAACTGATTCCTCAACTTTTTAGGTTTCTTAATGCAATGAGGGGAAGAAGTATTCTAGCTTTGAGATACCAGTCTTTGGTTTTGTTTGTTCCGCACATTGTTCAAAGTTGTATAAGGCAAACAGGGTATCTGGCAGGGACATTGCCACATGTGGCTTGTTTGTGTTAGTTATTGGAACGTTAGAAAAATGGACTATTATCATTTGTTTTTGGATTGAAACTAAGATCTTTTAGGAAGAAGTTCTATCCAATATAATAAAAAAAATTGGAAACTCTTAAATTTCTAAAACCTTATAAGAAGCAATGAAAGCTTTCTTAAAAGAAGAAAATAACCCGAAAAATGATAATCAAAATAGATATAGTTACTCTTAACCAAATTAATCAAAATATATTATTTATTTTATATTAATATAAAAAAAATTAAAATATTAAAAATAATTAAACCCTACAAGTTTTTAAGAATTAAATTGAACCTTACCATTAATAACATATTCATATAAAAAATAAAAAACTTGTATGCCCATGAATTAAATTGAAACCTCCCATTAAAAACATATTCATATTAAAAAAAAAAAAATTGAATGCCCATGAATTAGGAATTAAATTGAACCCTCCTATTAAAAACATATTCATACCAGAAATAAAATACTTGAAATACAATACTATTAAACAATAAAAGAGAATTGTTCATAGTTGCTAATGACACAAAGGAAAACAACTAAATTAATGAACCCTAAAAAAGATATGGAAGTTATAGACTAACTTTAACTAGAGTTAACCCAAATCATGGTACATGCACCCATGAATTAGGAATTAAATTGAACCCTCCCATTAAAAACATATTCATACAAGAAATAAAAGACTTGAATTCCCATGAATTAGAAACAACATACTATTAAACAATAAAAGCGCGAATTGTTCATAGTTGCTAAGCAATGATACAAAGGTAACCAACTAAATTAGTAAACCTTAGAAAATATATGGAAATTATAGACTAACCTAAACAAGAGTTAACCCAAATCATGTTTTAGACAGTCCATTAAACTAATACATTACATACCTTGCAATCCAATTAGCAAGGAAAACCTGAACATTAATACAAATAGGGATGAATTCTAGAAACCCGTTTTGCCTGGGTTAACATGACAACTCTAACAAGTTGTAACTCGAATAAAGAGGAGGCCTATTTAGAGAAAGTTCAAGTCATGAATAGATTTTAATTTTAGTTGTGTAGTCATGATTAAATCTTCATTAAACATGCAAAAGAAAATAAGAAGTTAACCCTAAGTAAAAAAATATAACACATGCAATTATATTACATGGGTAAATAAGGTTGGTTTACTTATTATATTATTTATCAATATATTGAGGAATATATTATCATGTTTATTCATAAGGGAGTTTCTTAATTATGAAAAATAGAGTTAATATATAGTAGGTATTGGGGGTGGGGATGTAGAGTACATGAGATTTATTGGTATTTGGAGATATAAAAAGGGGTATTTGGTAAAAATATAGGCTATCTAATAAAAATAAGTTTTTTTTAATTGGAAAGATGTATTGAAAGTAGATTCAACAAAAAGATTTTAAAAGGTATTTATAAATATCTAGTGAAATTAAAAGTATTCTTTAATATCCCATGAATAAACTTACTAAAGTTCAGTCGTAAAGATGTTGTTCCTATTATGAAGTAATCCAAGGACGAGAAAATGCATACCAAATCAAGTGAACCCAACCTAAGTAGCAATGAAGACATTATGTCTTCTTAACCCTAAATAACTGCAAATCTACGAAAATAAGTCAATAATTACGAAACCCAGAAACCATGGATCAAAAGCTCACCCCTACACTAGAAAATAAAAATATAAGAAGATGTGTGGACTTGAAGGTATATACTTCAATCTTGACCTAAACTAAAAATTGTAACCTGCTACACGGATGGAAGATAAATGAAAAGAAAAAAATTAATGATTTGAGATAGAATCATGATAGTACAAACAAGGAGTTAAATTGAACCAAGTAAACATACCACCATGGATTTAGGCACTAACTCGAGCCTTCGCTAAAAGGAAACTACAAATATTAACTAATCAACATCCAAACCTCGACATAGTATCCCAACCCTCCATCATGGCGAGGAGGAAACCTATACGGGCTCATACGATTGCCCATATCCATGTGAAAAGCATAAAAACGAATCTTGTAAACCGTATATACACGTAGGTCAAGAAATATATTATATTATATGGATAGACCTAGTTGGTATGGTTTGAATGCTTCTTGGTTTTTGTTTATATTTACTTTGATTGTTAATTGATTGATTATATATAACTTTATACTAGTGACCTCTAACCCAAAGAATTATTTGGTTTTATTAATAATTAGATAATAAATATATTTTTTAATTTAAATATTTAATTATTTATTTTAATTATTAATAAGATATATATCTACTACCTAACAAAAAAGCAACATTTGATTCTATTAATGGTTAGACAATGAACAACAATGATTTACTCAAAAYCTTTCATAGTTCCTACCTACGTGAATTAGTTAGCAATATCATTGTTTGTGATAATTTTATATATAACTTTATACTAGTGACCTCTAACCCAAAGAATTATTTGGTTTTATTAATAATTAGATAATAAATATATTTTTTAATTTAAATATTTAATTATTTATTTTAATTATTAATAAGATATATATCTACTACCTAACAAAAAAGCAACATTTGATTCTATTAATGGTTAGACAATGAACAACAATGAGTTACTCAAAATCTTTCATAGTTCCTACCTACGTGAATTAGTTAGCAATATCATTGTTTGTGATAATTTTATAGTTGATATAAAAAAGACACCCTTAGCAAGATTATTTAGCAAGATCATTGTTGTTTGTAATAATTTTATAATTGATATGGAAAAGAAACCCTTATAAAGTTGTAGTAAACATGACAAGACTTGATATGAAAATAAAAAAAGTGCTATTCCATGCTCAAAAGTTAATTTATCTACAAAAGTAAAAGTTAATTTGTTGAGTTAATTAAAAGTAAATTAAAAGTTAATTTATCCGAAACAGTTTAATTGTTGGTATAATTATTTGGTGATACCATCTTGGATACAATTTGTAGAAATTAATGTGAAGACAATTAAACCAAGAAGATGGAAAATTGTAGAATTAATGATATCTATCCTATAATATTAATATTAAATACACTATTCATTATTAATATGTGATAATGTTTTGTTAAATTATATTCAATTAATTATTATTTTTATTTTTTATTTTTTATTTTTTATGTTGAGCTTGTTCTGTAATATACATTTTGCACCCAACACTTCCGTCATATACATTTTTCACCCAACAATTACTGAGTAGCGGGTTGGCGGAGTCTCGGGTTCACATTTATAGTCATGCTTATGTATCACAAGTCCTACCTCAACATGAGATTTAGTAATTTATAAAATATTATAACATTGTACCAAGATTTATAGTAATTTATATAATGCTATAACACTTTTTACTTAAAGAATAATATAAACAATTATTTAAATTTTATTCAATATTATTTTTAATGTTTTTAAATGTAAATAAATTGATCATTCTTGACTCTACTGTTAAAATGGATATATACTTGAAGGAATACTATTTCTCTGCGGTTTTGAAATTAATATTTCTCAGAGATTTGGAATGGGCATACTAGTTCTCTACGGTTTTGAAATTATATCTTTGAGGTTTTGAACGGTAATAATACTTCTCTCTCTCTCTCTCTCTCTCTCTCTCTCTCTCTAAAGTAGATATTTTATTTCTAAGATTATATATCTAGGGTTTTCAACGCCAATAATACTTTTCTTTTAAGGAGATATTTTATTTCTAAGATTACATCTCTAGGGTTTTGAACGGGAATAATACTTTTTTTTTTAAGGAGATATTTTATTTCTAAGATTACCTCTAGGGTTTTGAACGAGAATAATACTTCTTTGTTTATTTATTTATTAGGAGATATTTTATTTCTAAGATTATATATCTAGGGTTTTGAACGAGAATTATGCTTCTTCAAAGGGTTGAGCATTTGGCCATCTAAAATGAGGTGAGTCACTTTTTACTTTGATTCAATTTTAATTTTACGTAAAGAGATTTAAATATATTTTATTTATTTATTTATTTTAAGTTTCAGAAGTAAAAGTTGATTTGAGAGATAAAGTCAATCCATAATAATAATTGTTACATATTTTTTCTCTTCTTTTCAATATGAGCACTCCATCACCTATTCCAAAAACTCAGCCTAACAAGGCGAGACACGCCAAAATCACCCTAGAAGAGATCCTTTATGATTATATGGAATCAGTAGAAAAAAAAAGAGAAGAGAGAGATGCCAAAATCTAAATAGAGTTAGAAACATTAGAAAAAATGAGTGAAGAAAGAGACATAAAACTCCAAATAGAGCTAGAGGCAATGATTGATAAAAAAATTAAAGATACCATTCAAACTCAAATAGAGGATAGATTCTTAGGGTTCAAGAGTGAATTGCAGACAATGAAGGATAGAATTCAAGAAATGGAAAAACATAAACAATCAACCCAAGAAGGAGGGGTTGAAGAAAATCACAACTTGAGAGATAGGATTAAAGAGCTAGAAGAAAAACTAACCAACAATTTGACCCTCAATAATATGAAAAACAAATTGGATATCAAACTCATCAAAGAGGAAATGAATAAGCTAATCGAATTGGACCATAAGCGTAACAAAAGAGCCTTGAACCTCATAATTTTTGTTATAAAAGAACAAAAGAGGAGGATACGCTAGCAATAGTTAAAGAAGAATTAAAAAATAAATCACAAATTGATATAACTTACCTCATAGAAGCAAAGAGGCTAGGAAAAATAATTGATCACAAAGATAGGTTGATCAGTGTCAAAGTAAGTTGTAATGACCATAAATATAGCATACTTAGTAAATCTCTGAGCTTAAAAGGGTCAGAAATATTTATAAATGAAGACTTCATTCCCGAAGATCAAGCTGAATTAAGGAAGGAAGTTCAAAAGGTAAAAGAAACAAGGAAAGAAGAAAAATGGGCAATAATTAGAAATCAAAAAGCTATTGTTAGGGATAGAGACCAGAAGGATAATAATAAATAGGAATTTGGGACACTTGGGATCCTTTTTTGGAATTGTCGTGGCTTTACATGGCTCAAAGGTTCTATGATAAGTTGGATCCCAAGTGATATTGATATTATTTATCTAGCTGAAACTTGGGAGCATGAGGAGTCTAAGGTCTTTAACATGGAAGGATTTGTCTTATGGTCAGCATGGAACAAAAAATCCCACCGTAGAGAGATAGGACACATAGCTTGTTATATTAGAAAAAACATTTCTCCTCACATTCAACTTCATAAGATTGACCTTCTTGATCAATACATTTGGATAAAAATTTCAGACACCAATGCTAAGAAGATGTATATATAAATTTTTTATTTTGCAACTAATAATTCTACTTTTTATAAGAAAAATAACCTAGATAAAAATTGTCCCTATAATAATTTAGAACAAGATATTTATAATTTGAAAAATGAGGGTAATATCCTCCTGCTAGGAGACTTTAATGTTAGGTCTGCAACTAAACAAGCTACTCTTTTAAGTGATGACTCCAACCATAATCCTTTATGGCTAGATGAGGACCTTGTTTTATCTAATAGCTACAAAAGAAGCTTTGAAGACATAATTGCGAATTTGTTTGGTATTGAGTTGGTCAAGCTCTGCAGCTCTCAAGACCTAATAATTTGCAATGGAGTAATGAACTGGCCAAACTCCAACCAAATGACTTGTATTCATGGGCTAGGTAGTAGTGTTGTAGATTATGTAATATCTAATATCCCCTTTTCCAACCAAATAACAACTTTTGACCTTTTAAATGACCATGAGCCTGTCTATGTAACATCCCGCTCTGGCACACTGAGTGAACTTATTCTTTGAGGACACTTGCTCGCAAGTGATCCGGATTATTATGCTATTAAAACTTTTGATTTTGATTATGAGGCATTATGGGATGATGACATGTTGTTTTACCGCCTCGACATAGACAGGTGCTATTGACTCGGTTTTACTGAGTGTGAAGGATTTTGGACCTCGAGGATGCAGAGGCATCGATGGAACCCCTTGGACTCCAGATCGAGTCAAGGAGTGTACCATTGGGGTTTGATTGTTTTACTATGATATTAGTGCATATGATTAGATGATATGATATGGATATGTTCTGACATGATTTGTCGATGATGCAGGCTGACGATAACTTTTCGACCAGACTCACATGTGGAGTAAAGGGGTCACGCACGACTACCAGAGATGTTGAGGTAGAGGTGTGGACAATAGCCCTGCCACAACCTACTAGCATTCCCACCGTGGCTCGAACTGTAGATTAACGTTTACCTAGTTCGAGAGGACCCATGATGCCGTGAGGGAAAACTGCGACAGTCACTCATGATGGCTCTAAGGGGCGTGCAATAAGGCGGGGGCCTTATTCCTTAGAGGCCCTTAGTCTCCCACAAGTTCACCTGGCGGAGTATTGACTCCAGGGGTTTTTGATGTCTACCAAGTCAGTCAAGAGGTGAGTGACACCCTTGGAGCACGTGGTGCATCCTGAAGAGCATGTCGCGCAAGAAAAATGGAAAGAGGCGAGTGGAACCCTTGGAGCACGTAGTGCGTCCTGAAGGGCACGTTGCGCAAGGGAACATATGAGGCGAGTGGCACCCTTGAAGCACCTAGTGCGTCCTAAAGGGCACGTCGTGTTGTTTTGATAAATGAATGAACCTAAACGGCCTTAGGATGAACAATGTGATAAGAATTTTTAAAAACTTTTTACCTAATAAAATGTCACCACGAAAATTAAGGTCTAGGTCTAAATCATGCTAGTGGTAAAATTTTATCCTTTTTATTAAAAGAATTTTGATATATATATATATATATATATATATATATATATATATATAATAAAATNACGGAGGGAGTAAGAAATTTAATTTATTAAAAAAAATAAAAAAAATCTGTTGGAATAATTTAAAAAAAAAAAAGAAAAAAAAATTAATTGTTTTATTTTTTTGATAATTTAAAATATACTAATTAAATGAGAAAATGGAAAAAGGGTTAATTTCCACACCTTCCTTTTTTAGTTCTAATTAAAAAAGTGAAAGAGGGAAAATCTAAAATATTAGGAAACTAGGAAAAGAGGTAAACATAAAAAGGGAACATAAGGGAAAAAGCGGAAAGTCAAACTTAGTAAAGTATCTACCATTTAAGAGCTTTCTAATTTAAACTGAACTAGCAATTTAATGGTGGGGAAAGTCATTAAAACCTGTAAGAGAATTTGGGGACACCTAGGAGTGATTCTAGGAGTAACTCTAGGTGGGTGAGGGAAATAAAGTTAATTAATTAATTAAAGAAACTAATTTATGAAGGAATGAAGGGGATGGGTGACACTTATACGGGGAGGAATTTTTAGGAATTAAATTGTTTTATAACTTATTCTTGAATCTGCATTTTTAGTTGGGTGAGTGAACTAATTGTGTAGATGGTTTTCTGAAATTTTCTTAGCCTAGCTCGATGATAGATCGGTTCCCGTGTCTTCATTTCCCCGCACATCTTGAACACATTGCTGTGTTGATTATGACCTTCGTGGTTGTTTAGCCTTCGTCCCTAGCTCACCAGTCCTCACCTGAGCAGTCGGCCAGGAGCCTGATCTACGGTCGCCGCCTTAGCGTTAAAAAACCTATGGATCTCAACGCCCTGCTTTTTTGTGCGAGGATGATGAGCGAAGGACAAACCTGTTAGCCGTCTACCATTTATGTTTGTCCCTGGATGATTGTTGATTCCGCCATTTGGCAACGACCTCTGCGTGTGGATTATCTTGTGTCCTGGTTGGTTTTCTCTATGCCTTGACTGATAGAACCCCTACAATCATTCCATGACCCTTCCCATTGGATCCTTGCATTCTATTACTATTGTCTAGGATGTATTGGGGTATTCTGGCAATGAAAAACGAAATGAATTCATCTCTGCATTTTACATTGGATATTCTGGCAATGAAAAACGAAATGATTTCTGGTCTGCATTTTTATTTTGGGTATTCTGGCAATGAGAAACGAAATGAATTCATCTCTGCATTTTACATTGGGTATTCTGGCAATGAAAAATGAAATGAATTCATCTCTGCATTTTACATTGGGTATTCTGGCAATGAAAAACGAAATGATTTCTGGTCTGCATTTTTATTTTGGGTATTCTGGCAATGAAAAACGAAATGAATTCATCTCTGCATTTTACATTGGGTATTCTGGCAATGAAAAATGAAATGATTTCTGGTTTGCATTTTTATTTTGGGTATTCTGGCAATGAGAAACAAAATGAATTCATCTCTGCATTTTACATTGGGTATTCTGGCAATGAAAAACAAAATGATTTTTGGTCTGCATTTTTATTTTGGGTATTCTGGCAATGAGAAACAACATGAATTCATCTCTGCATTTTACATTGGGTATTCTGGCAATGAAAATCAAAATGAATTTATCTCTACATTTTACATTGGGTATTTTGGCAATGAAAAATGAAATGATTTATGGTCTGCATTTTTATTTTGTATTCTGGCGATGGAAAAGAGGAATTATTCTTGTCTGCATTTCGTTTTACTTTTGGGGCGATTTTTCCCTTGATGAAGACTGTGTTTTGCTTTAAAATTTTGCTGCCATTTGATTTCTGTTAATGCCCACGTTTTTGTTTTTCAATTCATCAAATTTCCTACTGTGAAAGACCACAGTTTGGAAATTAAAAACGGACTGTGTTGCATGCTGAAATCACCCACGATTTTATCCATTTAAATCACAACTTTACTTGTCGGAATGACCACGTTTTTTATAATCAAAGTTGATTGTGTTGCTGTAGAAATCATCCACGATTTTATCCATTTAAATCACAACTTTACTTGCGGGAATGACCGCGTTTTTGATAATTAGAAATTGACTGTGTTGTCATCTTAATTGACCACGACTTGCTTTAATCATTGCTTGAGTTGTTGTTGACTGACCACGAGTTGGTCCTTCTGCAGTTTTGTTTGTCCCTTTTATCCTCCACATTGAACGCATACCCAACATTCTCTCTGCCAAGATTTAATTACCACAACAATGTTACTAGCCATGTTGATTATCATGTTAACTACAATAATAAATGCTATTTTGTTTCCTTATTAATTACTAGAATAATTGTTGCAACAATGCTAATGGTTAGTAGCCTCATTTTTCTGTTAAAGGCCATGTTAATTGCAATATGAAATGCTATATTTTTGCCTTATTAATTGCCAGAACAATTGTTACAACAATGTTATTGGTCAACATATTCTTTCTATTGATTAAATTCCATAGCATGTTAAATAGTTAACAGTTATATAAATTGCTTGGTTATTGCACTATGAATGGTTATGTTAACAGTCATACAAATTGCCTTGTTAATGTTATGTTAATTGTATGTTAACTAGAATGTTAAATGCCTTTTTATTTCTATATTACTTATTATGAAAACAATCATGTAAACTATCTTGTTAATGCTATATTAATTTACATGTAACTGCTATGATAATCACCTTGTTAAATTGCTACAACACTGTTAATAGTTAACAGTTCCCTTCTCTATGATAGTAGACCGCTAGCATTGTTAGTTCGATCAATATAGCTAGACTACATGTTGAGATTTAATTTCTTATAAGTGCTAATGGTAGCAGTCCACTTTAATAATGTTAATGTTGTTATTCAAGTTTATGGCTATTTGGATGGGGATTCAGATTAATATAGAATTGTCCATTTAGGTTGTAATAAATATTAAAATTTGTATGGTGAGTAAAGACTAGATTGCAAATTTTAGACTTGCTAATTTAGATATGTAATTGATGTTAGTTGGATTTATAGATATCGCCTAATTGGTAACTCAGACACGCTAAATTGAGTCGTAATTCATGTTAAGTTCGGTTGGTAACTCGTTGACTAATGGAATTTAGACTGATTAATGGATCTATAATTAATGCCAATTTAAATCATAGATATTGACCTTTTATCCTTGATTAATGGTTGGGTTGTTGACGAAGTCGTTTTTAGCTTGCGCTTCCCGTTGAGGGTGTTGTTGTTCATTTTAATTAATGTTTGTACTTGGTTTTGTAAACATTTAATGTGCTTGGTTGTTCACTATAAGGATTCTAGTTACTTGTGTAATTAATTTTGGGTGTGTGGGGTTGTTAGGATGATTGTCCTTAGCTTAGTAGGCTGGGTCTGCTTGTGTCAGGCGAGATGTAGACACCTATTTATTCCTCAGAAAAGTCGCCATCCTTGAGACCTTAAATGGTCAAAATCGATGGGAACCTAGGCTTGAACATTGTTTATCTGTCCTGGAGGTACTAGCCATTGCAGGGTAGGACGAGCGGGTAGTCATTCTTAGTATTCGTCGGTTGAATGTCGTACATTTCTTCCAGGTGCTTGATGTGCTTTTATGTTAGGTCGTTATGTTTGTTGTGGCGTGAGTTTCATGCGTTGTGTTCGTTGTCGTGTTGCGATGTTGAGTATAATGTCATTATTACCTTCCTAAATACACACACACAAAAAAAATAAATTGCACTTGTTATGTGAGGCTTGTTGTCGTAAAAAAATGGGAGGTTCCTTACATATAGTATCAAAGCGGGCTCAACCCGCGACTTGGGATCGCTATGAATTTCGTTGATATGATTTGATTATAATGTTTGTAATTGAGTTGACTTGTATTCGTGCAGGGAATCATGGTTAGAGGATGACGCAGAGGTAGACAATGGGGTTCTAGGGGAGGAGGCACAATGCCTCCAGTAGCATCCACACCTGAGGGGTCTAACCCCTAGGGAGATGAACAGGTTGTCGGGTAGGAGAAGATAGCAGTTGGTGATGTGGTTGGAATGATGAGATATTTTCAACGCATGTCTAAGGCACTGATCAGTCATTTGGACAGAGATGAGGCCAGGGCATTGCCACCCCCTGAGGTTCCACCACGCACTACGGTTGGTACTAGTAGCGTTCATCGTGAACTCGAGAAGGTCAAATTTCTCGAGTTCTTTGGTGCCCCGGACGGCGCAGCCGCCGAGGCATGGTTGGAGAATATGGCGATGTGCTTTGTACTTCACGATTATGCCTCCAACATGAAGGTCCGCATGGTGGTCTTCCAACTAAAAGGAAGTGCTCTTCTATGGTGGAAGACACTCCTACCACAGCTGAACGTGGTCGTCGAAGACGTGTCATGGGAACTGTTCGAGGAACGGTTCCGAGAGAGGTACCTTTCAGAGGAATTCATTGAGCGTCAGCTCAATGAGTTCAATGCCTTATGACAAGGCGGTCGTACAGTGCTCGAGTACAAGGCCTATTTTATGGAGCTACTCCGGTATGCTCCTCAAATTAACACTAAGAAACTTAAGGTCAACAGGTTCGTGTTCGGTCTTAATGGAAACATACGTGCAAAGGTCAGGATTTTGATGCCTCAAACCTTACATGATGTCGTCTAGAAGACCCTCATAGCAGAGGAGGAGCTTATCAGTGGGGGTCAGACCAGGACTCCAGCGAGACCAGCAGGGAGGGTGTCTTCTGGAGCATTGCAGCATCAAACACCAGCCAGACATATGCCGAGATATCTTAGCTTCCAAAGGGGATCCGCTTTCCCTACACCTCTACGATCGATGTCTCAATAGCGGACACCTTATCAGGGACCACAACATCAGCAACAACATCGGTTGTAGCAACAGTAGTTTAGGATTGTTCAGCAGAATAGACTAGAATTCCAGGCCAGAGGGCCATCACCTTCTACTTCGGGTACCAGGACTACTGGGCCAAAGAAGGGGTGTTGGACGTGTGGGGAGCCACACTACCAGCGGGACTGCCTAGTGGAGAGGACTAGAGTGTTCGGATCAGCCCGACCCACTACCGTGGGAGATATGGGAAAGGCCCATTGGATTCATGCAGTGGTGAATAACCGCCAGGTAGAGCATCAGTCGACTGTACTCGAGATGACAGGTACCATCGCTGACCAGACCCTTAGTATTTTGATAGATCCCGGTGCTACTGAGAGTTTCATTTTCGGTGCAGCACTAAAAAGGATTAAGTTAAAGGCAGTCCAATAGGATGGGTTTAGCTTCATAGAGATGGCCTCAGAAGCCAAACAAAAGGTTGGAGGAAAGGTTACTGGCTGTATCCTTAACCTGGGATAGTTTTACACAAGGGCCAAACTGTACGTGACGATCTGAGGATCTTATGATGTCGTAATTGGTATGGATTGGTTGGAATTGCATGAGGCAATACTCAACTGTAAGACAAAATGGTTGATCTTGGTTGATGACGAGGGACAGAGACATGTGACTGTAGGACAGAACCAGGGAGTTTCCCCGAGGTTCATCTCTTCCTTACAGCTACGGAAGTGCATGCGCAAGGGGTGCAAGCTTTATGTGATCCTTGTGTTAAACAAGAAGGGATTAGCGGAAGGTTTAGAACACCTTTCGGTGGTGAGAGAGTTTGCAGATGTATTTCTAGAGGAGTTACCTGAGATGCCGTCGGAGAGGGAATTGGAGTTTACTATAGAACCAAATATGGGAACATAACCGATAGCTATAACGCCTTATCGGATGTCAACCCCAGAATTACAAGAGTTGAGAATGCAACTGAAGGAGTTGCTAGACCTGGGACTGATATGTCCTAGTGTGTCACCGTGGGGTGCACCTGTTATTTTCATACGAAAGAAGGATGGGTCGTGGAGGCTCTGCATTGACTACCATCAATTGAATAAGGCCATGATCAAGAATCAATATCCGTTGCTGAGGATTGATGATCTGTTCTATCAAATGAAGGGCACGATGGTGTTCTCAAAGATTGATTTTCGATCAGGATATCACCAGTTACGGATTAAGGAAGATGACGTCCCTAAGACCTCCTTTAAGACGAGGTTTGGACATTACGAGTTTATTGTTTTACTCTTTGGACTGACAAATGCCCCAGGAGTATTTATGAGTTTGATGAATGGGGTGTTCTGCGAGTACTTGGACAAGTTCGTCCAAGTATTCATTGACAATATTTTGATTTACTCTTGGACGATGGAGGAGCATGACGAGCACTTGTGCTTGTTACTACAGTGTCTGCAAGAGCACAAATTGTATGGGAACTTATCCAAATTCTCATTTTATCAATCGTAGATCCACTACTTAGGGCACGTCATCTCCGATGAAAGTATCACTGTGGATCCAGTAAAGGTCGAGGCCATTATGGAATGGCTTGCGCCAATGAATGTCCTAGAAGTGAGTAGCTTCATGGGTTTAGAAGGATACTATCGACGGTTCTTCGAGGGGTTTTCGAAGATAGCAAATCCGATCACGGAATTGCAGAAGAAAAAGCAGAAGTTTGTTTGGACCGAGAAATGCACGGAAGCATTTCGGAGGCTCAAGGAGTTGTTGACAACAAAACCGATACTAAAGGTCCCGGACATGGACGCAAACTTCTTGGTATGCACTGACACATCCAAGGAAGGCTTAGGCGGAGTCTTGATGCAAGATGGATGAGTAATCACTTACATTTCGAGGAAACTGAGAAGGCATGAGGAGAACTACGCGACGCACGATTTGGAGTTGTTAGCCATCGTATATGCCTTGAAGTTTTGGAGACACTACCTTGTTGGATGAAAATTTGAACTAAAGAACGACCACTGTGGACTACAACACATCTTTACACAAAGCGACCTAAACGCGCGACAACGATGTTGGCCAAAATTGCTTAGCGAGTATGAATTTGAGATTACTTACATAAAAGGAACAGTGAACTGAGTGGTAGACGCATTGAGTCAGAGACCACGCATCTTTTCAGTGCTACCTCTTCAGACGAATCTACATGAAAAGATTCTAACCTTACAGTGTGATGATGACTGGTACAAAGAGGTCAAGGGTTTTATCAGACAAAACATAATGATGGTACCATGATTTGAAGGATTTTCATTTGATAGCCATGGTTTATTGAGGTTTAAAAATAGGATCTACGTACCACTGAACGACGAGTTGAGGATGTTGATCCTAAGCGAGGCTCATAGAGAAGTTTACATGGCTCACCCAGGAATCACGAAGATGAGGGAAGACCTTAAACCCTTATTCTTCTGGAAGGGAATGAAGGAAGACATAGTCAACTATGTGGCCCGATTTCTAGAATGTCAGCAGGTAAAGGCTGAACATAGACACCCAGCAGGATTACTACAACCACACGCTATTCCGGAATCGAAATGGGAGGTGATTTCGATGGATTTTATTGTTGGATTGCCACTGATGACAAAGAGACATGACTCAATTTTCGCAGTAGTAGACACTCTGACGAAGAGTGCTCACTTTATTCCTATGCATACGATGTATCAGGAACCTGACATAGCTAGAGTTTTCATTAGTGAGATTATGAGGCTGCATGGCGTGCCTAAGAGGATTATATCCGATCGAGGATCGGTGTTTACTGGATGATTTTGGATGAGTTTCCAAGAGGCCTTGGGAACCCAACTTAACTTTAGTACTGCGTATCACCCGAAGATTGATGGGAAGACCAAACGAACGAACCAGACCTTGGAGGACATGATGCGCATGTACGTGATGGACCAACAAAAGTGTTGGGAAGAATTCTTGCCACTAGTGGAGTTCGCTTACAACAATAGTTACCAGAGTACCATTAATATGGCACCTTTCGATTTTCTTTAAGGGCAACCATGTTAGACGCCTTTGAGTTGGGATTGGCTTGAGGATAGGGTCCAGGTAGGACCAGAAGCGATCCAAGAAATGGAAGAACAAATGCAAATAATAAGACAAAGGATTAAAGAAGCGCAGGATCGACAGAAGAGTTATGCCGATGCGCATCGTGTCGACCGTAGTTACGAGGTCGACGATCGAGTCTTCTTGTGGGTTAAACCGCATAAAAGTTCGATCAAGTTTGGGAAGGGAGCTAAACTCTCTCCTAGGTTTGTGGGACCTTTAGAGATTGTGGAGAGAAATGGGCCTGTGGCCTATCGACTAGCCTTGCCTGATTCTTTGAGGCGTATGCACAACGTTTTCCATGTATCTATTTTGAGACATTATATTAGTGATTCTACGCATGTTATTGACATGATTTCATTGCAGGTATCGGATGAGGGGGATCTCACAGCTGAGCCGATCCGCATCTTGGATCATCGCGTTCGACAGCTACGGCATCGAATGATAGAGCAGGTCAAGGTTCAATGGGACAATTATAGTCTGCACTTGGCGACCTAGGAGGACGCAAATGACATGCGCCAACAGTTTCCATTTTTGTTTGATAGATAGACATATGATACTATGATACACTTTATTTCGGCATATATACTGTGAAACTTTGGGACGAAGTTTGGACCAAGAGGGGGTGTATGTAACATCCCGCTCTGGTGCACTGAGAGAACTTATTCTTTGAGGACATTTTCTTGCAAGTGATCCAGATTATTATGCTATTAAAAATTTTGATTTTGATTATGAGGCGTTATGGGATGATGACATGTTGTTTTACTGCCTCGACATAGACAGGTGCTATTGACTCAGTTTTACTGAGTGTGCAGGATTTTGGACCTCTAGGATGCAGAGGCATCGATTGAACCCCTTAGACTCTGGATCGAGTCAGGGAGTGTACCATTGGGGTTTGATTGTTTTACTGTGATATTAGTGCATCTGATTAGATGATATGATATGGATATGTTCTGACATGATTTGTCGATGACGCAGGCTGACGATATCTTGCCGACCAGACTCACATGTGGAGTAAAGGGGTCACACACGACTACCAGACATGTTGAGGGAGAAGTGTGGACAGCAACCCTGCCATAGCCTACTAGCACTCCCGCTGTGGCTCGAACTGTAGGTTAACGTTTACCTAGTTTGAGAGGACCCACGATGCCATGAGGGCAGACTGCGATAGTCACTCACGATGATTCTAAGGGCACACAATAAAGCGGAGGCCTTATTCCTTAGAGGCCCTTAGTCTCCCACACATTCACTTGGCGGAGTATTGACTCCCAGGGTTTTTGATGTCTACCAAGTCAGTCAAGAGGCGAGTGACACCCTTGGAGCACGTGGTGCATCCTGAAGGGCACGTCGTGCAAGAAAAATGGAAAGAGGTGAGTGACACCCTTGGAGCACGTAGTGCGTCCTGAAGGGAACATCGCGCAAGGGAATAGATGAGGCGAGTGGCACCCTTGGAGCACTTAGTGCATCCTGAAGGGCACTTCATGTTGTTTTGATAAATGAATGAACCTAAACAGCCTTAGGATGAACAATGTGATAAGAATTTTTAAAAACTTTTTCCCTAATAAAATGCCGCCCATCACGAAAATTAAGGTCTAGGTCTAAATCATGCTAGTGGTAAAATTTTATCCTTTTTATT
>JASDQU010012906.1:24078-36914 GCA_032191745.1 Picea mariana | reverse complement strand
GACCATTTAGTTCTGATTAATATATGCGTAAGTGGATAACAAGTAGTAATAATGGTAATGACAATATATGTAGCTTAATGTCGACTATGAGTACATGTAATTACAAGAATGAATATAATGTTTTATATATAATATAATTATATATGAAATATATACGGATTTTTTTTAACATAAATATACATACACTACTATAAGATAAAACATAAGAAATACCGGAAGTGAGAAATAAAAGATAGAATTGATATTGGTTATGATATGACATGAAATGTTATAAATTGTGATAGTATGTGTATTGAAGGGTAGTAGAATATTATATTGTTATCAAGAGGTTGGGTTAATGGGATTTGTAGGATGTGTAACATAGTGATATGTAAATTGAGTAAATAGTTCGTAGTATGGTATACAATGAGTAAAAATTAAAAAGATGAGGGGGTAATACAAAATAAAATAAAATGAAAGAATGCAATAGTGGGAACTGAAGACGTGGCATGTAAATATACAACTATTATGTCAAGTAAGTATATGATATAAGAGGATAACATGCAAAAATAGTTATAAATGATGTAAGGAGTATATGGAGAAAGAATTTGGCATACAAGAATAATATAAGGATAAAATGAGAGACATAAGTAAATAGATTGAAAGGAGGTAAAATAATTAGTAATGTTATGAAGGAAGTGTGACTATGACAACACAAAAGATATATATCAAAGGAGGAGGGAGATAACATAATATGTTAAGCAAATTTGAAGAAAAATAGCAAGTACAAGTACAATAGTGCATATACATATAATCAATAATAGGCAATTAAAAAAATAACACTAATGATTGGGCTATTTGATGATCTTTTAAGTATGATAGAAAGATGGATAAAAGGTATTAGGAGGGAGGATGAATAAGGAGTTAGAATTAAATGCGAGGTGGATTGTAAATGCATAAAGTATTAGTTAAAAAAGAAAAAAAAGGGTAATAGTTGGAGTAAGCAATAAAGGGTTTATAAGATAACGAAATAATATGATGATGAGTTTACAAATAATGTAAAGTATATTTTAAGTTAAGAAATGATGATGTGCTTAAATAAGAAGTAAAAACAAATGTAATGGCAGATGAGAAATGTGTAAAAGGGATGTTACATAAGAAAATATCGTATAAGGAATGTTAATGAACTTTAGAAAATATGCTAAGGAGTACTAATATAATAAAATCCTACGTGATACCATAAGGGCATATGTTGCGAACAAAGAACTTGAGTTCAAAATGATAATGAAAATTATGGGATGAGACATTTTATTACATCATGGGTGGTGGTATGATATGTGGATGAATTGTTAATGATTGACATGATTTAACCCAACTTATGCTTGGTTATGCATTGGTTTGTTGAGTTAAATTGAGTTCCTTACTAAGAAATAACGACAATGAGTGTAAGTGACTCAAATAATTATTATCTCTCTCCACCTTATGTTAAGATGACTTTGCAATTTAATCAAAATTTCTAGAAGAAATGCATTAATTGGTCTAGCAACTACTTGTTCACTAACAAGGATTTTTCCCTTTGAAGAAACTCTATTTGAAACTAAATAAGTAAATAAATAAATCTATATGAGGAATGATGAACACATGCTTTCCATTGTTAAAAACGTCTTTCATGGTAGGAGAAAGAACTTGAAAGTGCCAGAAATGGACAAGAAAATAGTTAGTTACCAAAGTTGGTAAGTACTATGTAGGTATAGAGGATATAATTTTGAGACGTAAGAAGTACAATGCTGAGAAGAAAAGATCTCAAGGACAAATGACTAAATATTTGGAATGAAACCTTGTAGTAAATTTATTATTGATATAAAATGTTCACTAACCCACGTGTTAACAAGACGCTCTTTATGTATAGGCATGTTTGTAATAGTGAATTGATGATAGAAACCAGGATTTTCCTCGACCATGATGAAGAGAATCCTATACTAGACAATTAACTTGTTTGATATATAATTTATATAACTTAAAGAAAAGAGAGATATTGAGGACAATGGAAAAACAAACCGTGAAGTAACACCATCACATGACCATCAATTAGCAGTATCTTAGTCAATGCTTGTAAGCAGGGAAAATTTTGGTGTGTCAATCTCATGAGTGATGGAATATATATTGTCAAGCTAGAGTGATGATCAAAGTCGACAAATGCTTGTCTTTAATTATCAATATATCTCAAGCAGAATTGTATTTATGACTTAAGGAAGTTTATATCGAACTCAATATAAGATTCACTTAACTAGAGAACTGATGATGAGCTAACTTTCTAACTAGTGAACAAACAAATAGACTATACTTTATATATGGGGGTCATATATGGAACTTAGGAAGAATAAATCTATAACAAAAGTGTGTCTTATCATCAATTAAATTAAAAGTGACAATAAAATAGAGTCAAGACACGGTAAGGTGCTTACTAAATAGGGGTAGTTGTAATAAATATATTAACAGCCTCAACATGTTTTAATAAGTGAAGGTACAATGGGACCAATATAGAATAGGGTTTGATATCATAGATGACACACATAAGTTGTGTCATGAATTTTTCCTTATACTGAGAATGACCATAACTTCAGGAAGAAGTTTTGTTTTCAAGGGTGGGTGTATCTAATGCCACCTTTTGACTTAGTGTTGTGGGGAAATTATACCCTACGGACTAACAAGCTAGGGCTTAAACTTGCATGCAGATCATGACCCTTAAGAAATTACTTTTAACCTTCTACCCCAAACCTAAAACCCTTTTTCACATGCAAACATGAAAAGAACCGACTAACCTTTTTATCGACGTTTAGTGTACATCCTTCGTTGCGCTTTATCCCCTTGCTTCTGCTACTCCTTCAAAAGACGATCCTGCAATCAAGACAAAAACACTACGCATGCATGATATTGTTCTACTAGAGGATTAGAGATTAAGCATAAATCAAATAAAATATATAAGAGTCGTGCATTGGGATGGGAAAAGTATTCTTTATTAATCTCAAGATGAATCAACTTACAATAATCATAGAGATCAGCCACCGTTCCTCGATCCTGATCCTGGGCTCCTCCTCTTCTTTGTCCTCCAATTGCTTTGCTTGAATTCTCCTAAAGCTTTGAGGAAAGGCTAAAGGGTTGGGACAGAACGGATTTGGCAATTGGGCAGAGTTTCTTTGCTATGATTTTCCTCTTTTTGAATAGTACCTCTACCCCTTCTTTTATAGGCTAGAAGGAGCTAGGGTTTTGGACGAACTCTCGGCCATGCATGGCTGGGAGTTCTAGTTAACTGACCCAAAGCTTTTCGTTCTGTCGGCAACTTTCCTGCTTTTGTGCTTTGTTAGGTAAACGCGGGCTGTAGTGGTCCAGCCAGCGTTCCAACGCGTGTAGTATAAGGCCTGCCAGCGTTCCAACGCACCCAGTAATGGGTTAGGGCACGAGTTACTTGATTTAAGAGGTTTTTTAAGAGTTTGTTCAGCATGGCCTTGGCAAGGAAGGGATATAAGTTGGCCTGATGCCAGGTAAGCATGTGTGGTGCAATTTAGGGTTATAACAGATGCCCCCTAATGTGTGAGGTCAGAAGAGCATCTGATGGCCGAAATAAATTACCAATTCTTTACCAATCTGTACTGATATGCTGAATGAGTGAGCCCAGGAATCAGGAATCAGGAGGTGCCGTCTGCAAAAAATATCAAATGTCTCACTGAGGCGGGCATACCCATGCTCGGGATGAATCAGAACCATGGCTACCAATCAAATACACTGTAGATCCATGTAAAATAACTATAAAGAGTAGCCGCGAACAATACACAGCAGAGCTACATCTCGAAATCAAAAAGATATACATAGAAAGTATCCATCTCCCAGAAGCTAATTCGGCCTGATGGCTGTACTTCAGAGCTCGAGCAACAACTTCAAAATATTCTAAAACTTGGGTAGGAGTGTAATATGAGTGTACGACTGCACTACCCAGAGGTCTTCGATGGCTCGTCGGTTATGGACTTGATAATATTGATGATCGGACTGAAGGCTTCAGTGATTTCGAACAAAGACTTGATTGGACGTTCAGGATGGCCGGGTATGTGGAAAAGAGACATATTGCAGAGGGGCCGACTCAGGATTAGTGACAAACTTCCCTTGGACAATAACACGACAATTGGTAACACTCAGGCAGCATATCTGTTAATCATAAGTCTACGAAGCAGGAGGCAACGCAAACTCTCCATATGTTTGTAAGAGTAACCAAACAGTGGAGGACACAACTCAATATAGCGAGCAAAGCTTCCTAAGGTCGTACTACATCCCATAGTCTGATGAATCAAACGGACAGATGTGATTTATCCAAGGGCGACTCATAATGCTGCCAATAAAGAAAATACTTTTCCCATCCTCTTTTTGGGGTATATTTGATTTTTTTTGTTCTTTTTGATGATTTTGAAAGAATAAAGGAATATTACGTTACAATGGAGGAACGAGGACAACAAACATACAATCTCAAGGCACAAGGACAAGACTGATGTTCTAGGAAATGATACTCGAGACAAATTCTCCAGTGGTCGAAGGTGTTAAGACGCAATGGAAAACTGTTACTAGGCTGAAGGGTAAAGGGTGCAAATGCGGTTGATAGAACACACAATGGTAACATCCTTCGATGTAAGTTTAACGAGCCCAGAGAAGGGAAGCTCGGTGTTTTTCATATTTAGAGAGTCTAAAAAAGCATAAAAGGAAACTCCATTGGGGTACCTTTTTCGACAATAGTCTAGTCGGTTCAAAAAAGAGGTAAACTAGCACCGACTAGACGTCAATTCAAAACCATTTTAATGAGTGTGACAAGGACAAGATCACTCGGCTATTTTTTCATTTTTAAGGAGTCTGAAAAAAGCTTAACTATGGACTCCGTCAGGAATATTCTTCTGGACCGTTTTAACGAGTGTGAAGGAATAAGGTCACTCGACAATCTTTTCAATTTTAGGGAGTCTGAAAAGAGCTTAACTATGGACTCCGGGTTATTTAGTCCCTCAGGCCCGAAAAAGGAATAAAATTATACCTAAGGATACTCTTCTAAAGAATTGGAATTCGATAGAGTATTCCTTTGTTCGTATAGTAGACCATCCGGACCGAAAAAGGGGTAAACTACCGCCGGACAGACGTGACTTCAAATTTCAGTTTAACGAGCGTGAAGGGTCACGAGATCGCTCGACAATATTTTCATGTTTATAGGGTCTGAAAAGGGCTTAAAAGGAGACCCGTTATGTTTTGGGAGTCCGGAGGGTAAGATAAAGAGTGAAAAAGACCCATGCAAAATGAGGCTCAAACTCGTATTCTGGAAAGACTATACAGACTCCCGAGCCTACAGTGTTGTTAGAAACGGCAGGGACACCATAATGAAACCAGGAACTACCTAGGGCGTCCATGTTTTTGGCAAGCTCTACCACCAAGTTGCGACACTTCTAGGGCAGATATGACGGTTCCGTGTCACAACCGGATGGGATCGATCCTATATCGTAAGAACAAAAAGGCAATGAGATGCAACAGTGGGGATGAAATCCTACCCTATATACTCAAGTTGATTTTTTTTTTGAAATTTTTTTTATGGACCGTCCATGTATATTTTTTATTTTATTTTCTGAAACTCAATGAAAAATGTCCCAATACCTGATCAAATCCCTCCCATATAACTCATGAACCCCTCAAAATGGTTTTTGGTATAAAGAAACTGATAAAGGGGCCTAAAAAAGTGACAAAAAGAGGCCAAAAAGTCTATAAATAGAAGCTGGCAGCTCATTATCACCATTGCTGATTTGGAAATTGACTCTGGAGCCAAAAGACCCCCTTTGCCAAAGATCGTGATTCTGGGAGCTACAATGGACGAAATGGACTTCTGTTTGGGCGAAGTAAGTGCAAACTCCCCTATCTTGCATTTCAATACTTCAATTATTGTTTATTTTTGAGTTTGGGGGTGGGCGTCGATCTCAAAGAGTTCGGCCCTAGGCAAATGCGGGTTGTCCAGGGACAACCCATGGGTACCCGTGCGCATAGCCAAAGCTGCGCACGGGTACCCGCGACTGTCGCCTCGATAGCTCGCGGGTGCCCCCCGCGTGGTGGAAAATTGGTTGAATCAAGACTAAACTCCCCCTTTTTTCCTTATGTGTTTGGCAGGATGTATGTTCAGTGGAGAGAGAGAGAGAGCACGAGGCTGCCAATGAGGCAGTGGCTGCAGATCCGAACTTCATGGCCGTGCTGACGCAGTGTGGCTTGGTAAAATTTTTCCTATGTCCGTTTATGCGTGCTCAATCCAGGCTACTGAATGCCTTGGTTGATTATTGGCACCCAGATGCAGAGGCCTTCATGATAGAGGGGAAATCCTTGGTGCCCACCACCGAGGACATTTACTTTTTGACGGGCCTCTCGAGGAGAGGGGAACCCGTCAACTTTCAGACTTTTCCTGTGGGGCCGAGCAAAGTCTCAGAGTTGATAGAGGAATATTGCGTGGCTGGGACCAATCAGAGGACTTCCTCGATACCTGTTAGTAGTATCACCAGCCTCGCCCTTCAGACTATCTTATTGCTCATTGGGTAGATTACCGGCTCCGCGGCCGTGCATCAGGCTTAACATGCACATATGAACTGTGCAATTCAGTGCATGAATGCACAAATTTTTGACTGGAGTACCACACTGCTAGCAAGCATGACAGGTCAGTTGACAGCTTGCAGACAGCGGACGCATAGGAACTTCGGGTTTGGGACCATCCTATGATCATTTTTCTTTGAGAGAGTTCCATGTTTCAGTCCTCGGCTGACAGTACGAGGAAATCTGGTTACTTTCCCCGCAGTGTGCAGATGGGCAGCTTTGCTGCCGCAACAGGGTGGTGGGAGGACCACAGAGGCCTTTAATGATGACTTTTTTGCCTGGCTGTCACGACAGATCTCAGCGATAGAGGATTACCCATATGCAGGGATTGATTTTTCCAGAGATCCAGCGATACCAGTGCCTCCTGGTGAGGAGCGAGGGGAGATAGGTAAGTCTCCTCCTGTACAGTTTTTTTGTTTGCATATGTAATTTTTATGTCTTTTTTATATATATATATCATGTTTTTGTATAACAGAGTTTTTGACGGGTGAACATTGTATTGCGTGCAGATGTGGGACCCGTGCGACCTGTCGATTATGCACGGAACAGGCGCCGCCCACGGCCAGAGGCCACTACTACCGCCACCGGAGGAGCAGCCGTAGCAGAGAACCTCCCAGCAGGGGAGGCCGAGAGGGTTCTTAGGCGGATTGAGCGTAACTTTACTGCGCTCACTCGCACAGTTCCCATGGCAGAGATAGAGGACTTGCTGCCCTCTTTTTAGACTCATATTGTGGGGGTACCTCGAACATGGGTCTGATTGTTTAGGCGTTTGGGTCAGGCTGTATTTGAGTATAACAGGGCCCATAGGCCCTAAACAGAATTTTGGACTTTTATGTGCCATGAGCACCGATATGTATATATTTTTTGAGGGCATAAGCCCGAGTGACTCGTTATGGTTCCCACTTTTTGAGGCGCTTGCACCCATCTATGTACTCTGAGGATTTTATGATGTTTATATATGGTTTTTTATTTCTTTTTTGTGTCTTATGGAGTATGTGTACAAAAATGTATTTACATGTGTATGATCATGATATTTTTATATGTGAGCAAGATGCCAATCTAAAATGTGATTAGCTAGAGTATCTGTGATTTGATTTAGACTCCTAAGAAAATGAAAATACGTAATATAATCAAATTTGCGTTCCAAGAGACGTACCCTAAGGAATCGTCGGTGTAAAGTTGGGTCATGAACTCGATATATTCTATTTAGCTGCGACACAACCAGTTGAGTGTCTAGATAGACCCGGAGACGAGAGATGCCCAATGACAAAGCGTCACGAAGCAACTCAATAACTGCACTATACTCAACAACATTATTTGTGGTGTCGCCTAAGCATATCCCTCCAAAAGATAACAACTGACCCTGTGGTGTAAAGATTACCCAAGCTGCGGAGGCAAGCCTCCGCATGTGTCGACTAGCACCATCCGCATACCTAATGAACACCTCGGACTCACTTGACATCTGCCATAGTGACAAAAGATAACATCAATGACACGTCTATAACACGGTTTTTCCCAAAAGAAATGTAAAAAGTAATAGCACAAAGACTATACACATGTTACAAAAGTTACCCACAATGACCTTTCTATGAGTAATACTTCTTGAGGTAGAGCCCATTTCTAGGCTTTGCCAAAGCATTCCCTTCAAAATCGACCAGACGATAAGTGCCCTTTTTTAAAACCTCCTTAATAATGAAGGGTCCGAACCACATGGGTTTAAACTTTCCTGCCCCTAGGGGGTCCTTATCTTGGTCGTAAACCAAGACAAGGTCGCCCTCAGAAAAAATTCGAGGACGAACGGACCTATCATATTGACACTTGAACTTATGTTTATGAGCCTCGTTGGCCAGGGCCGCATCGCGACGCTGTTCATCATGCTGCTCAAGGTGTACTAACCATTCTTCAAGTGGAGAAGTGTCTGGAAATAACTGTAATGCCAATTTTAGAGATGGAATTTGACATTCGATGGGAAAGACTGCTTCCATCCCGTAAATGAGCTGGAAAGGTGACAAACCAGTTGCAGTCTTAACTGATGTTCGGTAAGCCCGTAACGCTGAGAATAACATCAAATGCCAGTTTGACTTGGCTGAGTTGATGGTTCGATGTAGCATTGTCTTAAGCGTTTTGTTAACAGCTTCCACCTGCCCATTAGCTTGGGGGTAGTAAGGTGATGAATGTTCTTTCCATAACCCAAGATTTGATGTTAACTCGGACGTCATTTGATTTTGAAAGTGACTTCCATGGTTAGTGACAATCTCTCTCAGGACGCCGAACCGTGCTATAATCTGGTTAAATAAGAAGAGAGTTGCAGTCTCTCCATCATCTTTAAACGTTGGCATAGCTTCGACCCACTTAGTGAAGTAGTCGAAAGCAACGATGATATAGCGGTGCCCCCTTGCTGACGGGGGGTTGCATGTAGTGTAATCAATCCCCCACTTCGTGAAGGGACCAACTGTGATGACAGGAAACATGGGAGCGGGATGTGCCCTCATCTTCCGTGAGAAGATTTGGCATGGATGGCACTTCTTGACCAACTCGATACAATCTTTAATAAGTGTGGGCCAGAAGTAACCTGCTCGTAAAATATTTTGGGCTGTTGCCAACCCAGATAAATGACCGCCACAAGCTCCTTTGTGACAATCGTTGAGCACTATGACGGCCTCCTCATGAGTGAAACATTGACGCAAGATACACTCTACACCTCTCCGATATAACGTATCATTGAGTATGAGATAGTTCTTGGCTTGATGGCATATTTGCCGACGCTCATCACGAGAAGCAGAGGTGGGGCATTTCAAAGTCTGGAGATATATTAGTATATCTCTGTACCAGGGGTCTGACGATTCAATCAAAAACATATCCCCCCGGATAGGCGATTCCTCAGGCACAACGTCACCTGGCTCAACCGGAAGTTCCAAAATAAGTTCTGCGAAGACCAATGACTTCTTGGACTTTGCTGAAATGAAGTCTAAGTCAAATTCTTGGAGGATGACCATCCATCTACTAATTTTTCCGCTGATAACTCGTCGTGCCAACATGTACTGGAATGGATTCACGACAGCTACGATGGTGGTCTTGCGAAACAGAACATAGTGACGAAACCATTGAACAGCATGAACTGCTGCCAACACAAGTTTTTCGAGATGGGTATAATTAAGTTCCGGTCCTACGAGGCCTCGGCTCAGGTAATAGATCACGTATTCAGAAAACGAATCATCTTCCTGAACTAAAACCATGCCTATGGTTGACTCTGCGGCAGCCAGATATAATAAGAAATCCTTGTTATAATTCGGTGGCCGTAGCAGAGGTGCGGTTGTAAGGGCGTGTTTCAATGCATTGAAAGAGTGCTGCGCTGCTTCATCCCAGAAAAAGGAAACATCTTTCTTCAGTAAACGCATGAAGCCCTTGGTGATTTCGGCATAGCTGGTGATGAAGTGTCGTAAGAAGTTCGCCTTGCCTTGAAGACTCTGAAGTTGTAAAATTGTGCGTGGGGGGGGGGCAACTGGACTATTGCCTCCACCTTAAGAGGATCCACCATGATCCCTGTTGTTGAAACGATGAAACCTAACAAACGTCCTGACGTGGCGCAAAAGCTGCACTTGTTGGGATTCAAGCGAATCCTGAAGTAGCGACAGCGTTCGAAGATTAGCCGGAGGTGCATAGGATGATCCTTCCGCTTGCGAGAGCATAATGCTAAATCATCTAAATAGGCCTCAACTATATGTTTGAGGTCATGAAACGCAAAAGACATGGCCCGCTGGAAAGTGGCTCTAGCATTTTTGAGGCCAAAAGGCATCTTACGATAAGCGAATGTACCCCACGGACAAATGAATGTCGTTTTGTGTTGGTCCTCGGGCTTGATTTGGATTTGATTATAGCCTGAAAACCCATCCATGAATGAAAAGGCTTCACAACCGGCACATTCATCAATGATCTGGTCGATGAATGGGGTTGGATAATTATCTTTCGGACATGCCTTGTTCAAATCACGAAAATCGGTACAGATGCAAATTGTGCCTTATTTTTTGTCGATTGGCATGGGATTTGACACCCATTGAGTCAAGTGAATAAGGTATATGAACCCTGCCTTAAGCAATTTCTCAACCTCAGCCTTGATGGCTGCTGCTTTCTTAGGATTAACTGGACGAAGTTTTTGTCGAACAGGCTTAGCATCAGGATACGTAGTGATCTCATGTTCAACTATTTTCGGATCGATGCCTGGCATTTCCTCATAAGACCAGGCAAAAACGTCGCGAAATTATTTAAAAAGATCTGTGTAAATCTGAATCTCTTCGGGGGAGCAATCCGCTCCAACGAAGACATTCTCCACGACGCCAGGGTTTCGAGAGATGTTGATAGGTATGGTTGTAGCGATAGTCACCATATTGCCCTCAGCATATATTTTCTGTGTAGCTAAGAGGTTAATGGGACATGGCTGATCTCCCATCATGGTGATAGTGAATTCTCCTGCCTCGATTCTGTGAAACTCTGGGGGGAAATATGATCTGTGATGAAGATCTTCCCAAGGTCTGTCTGGACTAGTCATTGCTTCGATTACAACTTCGTCAGAAGGCAAGACTAAGTCTAACGAACCGGTAGTAGCAAGAGAACCCTGAGCCCAGATAGGCTCTGGAAGTGGATCCAACTCTTGTGCGGGATTCGGATCAGGAGTAGCTGAAACTTGCTGGACTAACGAGTAAGCTACTTTAGCAGCCGACAAGGGTATGGACATGCCGGAGTGCCCTGTCTCATCCATCGTGGTTGATGGGGAAGGAAGAATCCACATATCCTCAAAGTAAGTCGTGCGGAACGACGAAACATGGAAAATCTCAGCCTTGTGGTGAGTCGATATAAAATTGACATCGCCTTGAGGAGGTGGGTAATCGAAAGTACCCATCAAAGATGGACACAAACCAACTCCTATGTTAACGAAACCCACTTGAGGATTATCTATCATGGGAACGGTGGATGCCCCCAAGGCTGGGTCAGGTCGAGAGAAGGAAAATTGATCAATGGTCACTATCCAGCTTTCATGTGGAAACAATAAGACTCAAAAAATTGTAGTGACCACCGCTTGCATAGCATAAGTCCAACTATGTCCTAACAAGAGATTGTAGTCGATGGGGGCGTTGACTACCTCTACTTCGATGCACACGGTCTTTCCCCCTAACTGCACAGGGAAAGAAGGAATGATGCCATGTGGTCAGAAAGAATGATCGTCGAACGCAGTAAGGAGAGTAGGTGATGGAGACAACTCGGGCTGACCAATGGCTTTCCAACATACTAATGACATAACGCAAGTCAAAGTGCCCTCGTCGACCACCGTGCGGTAGATATTCCATGTAAAAGTGTTCGTGGGGTGAGCCACTACTATTTGAAATGCGACGTGGTAAGACAGACGAGGTTTCAAGTCAGTCGTATCTAACATGATGGTGCCCGGGTTACAAGTCTCAGTAGAGCCTAAAGCAGTCAACAAGGCTTTCCTCTGAGCAGGGCAACTTTGGAGGACCTCCAAAGCAGACATAGCACAAGGGGTTTGGGATAAATCTTCCACCACATAGTAGTTTTGGGAGGCCCTTACATTTGGATTGTGAGAATCCCTCTTAAACGCACCCTTTGGAATGCATGCCATTGTTTCACCCAACGTCTTCTCGATCTGTAGAGGAAGAGATGGGATCTCGGCTTCTTTTCCCTTCTCAGAGGCGCTTGGTTTACTATAGTCATGTGCTCTAGTCGTGATTAAAGAATCACCCCTAACCATATATACGTTTGCGGAAGAGGAATTATTTGGAGGAGGGCAGTTTTCCTGGCTGCCCCCTTCGCCACTTGCAGAGGCTTGAGTTAAATTTTGCCCGTGCTGAAAGGGATTAGTCAACACAGCTTGCTGTTGCTGTGTGACAAACTTCTGGGCCTCTGCAAGTCGAGGACATAAATGGGTCAGGTGGTCTTTCGCGCAGAAGTTGCACGGATACCTCGCCTTCCTCTTTTCCGTGGTGCCCTCGCCAACATTATCAGTTGGTTTTTTACCCCCCTTACTCTTTTTGCGTTGTTTTTTCTTCCCTTCAGGCTATTGGTTGGCCTTTGGATTAGTCGTCTGTATGGAGTGTACTTTCGACGTTTGGGTAGGAGGAGCAGCCAAAGCAGTAGTCTGGCTGGCCACTGAGTGTTGTATAGATAACTGCTGCAATTGTTTTGTCAATTGCTCA
>JASDQU010012906.1:12154-24028 GCA_032191745.1 Picea mariana | reverse complement strand
CCCCCTTACTCTTTTTGCGTTGTTTTTTCTTCCCTTCAGGCTATTGGTTGGCCTTTGGATTAGTTGTCTGTATGGAGTGTACTTTCGACGTTTGGGTAGGAGGAGCAGCCAAAGCAGTAGTCTGGCTGGCCACTGAGTGTTGTATAGATAACTGCTGCAATTGTTTTGTCAATTGCTCAGCGGGCTTGGTTTGTGCCGAACCAACGATACCATCGGCATGTGGTCTGGCTCTCTGTTTGGTTTTATCTAGTATCGATCATGGTGCATCTGGCAGGATGTTGTACAATAGACCAGACTAAGAATAAATAAGCTCAAAATGTTGAGCCCTCATGATGGCATCTTCCTCGGAGAAAACCCCTGAAGTTGCGACGTCTTTGGATAACTGCGGAACTAAAGACTTAAGGAACCACTCAAGCAAGAATGCTGATAGGACGGGTACCTTGATAAGACTCTTTCGGCATCGCCACTCTCGAATATGATCCGAGATATGGTCTGCTGTCGTTTGCTCGAAATTGGTTAGCAACTCTGTGCCGGCGTCGTATCTCACAGGTAACTGGAAATGGTTAAGGAAGGCCATCGCCAGTTCACCAAAAGAAGAATATCGTGAGCGGTCAAGCTCTATGTACCATTTCGCGACACTCCCAATAAGAGTGCGTTGAAACAATCGCAACTGAACGGAGTCATCTTTCAGTGAGTTAGATGAGCATCAGAGATGGAAAGTAGTCATGTGATCACCTGGATCTTCGTTAGGCTTGGCCTCGAACTTTGCAATGTCCGAAGGCAACTTCGTTGGCAGAAGAGGCCAACGCGGATCGTGATAGATAGGATCATTTAACAACCGAGTCAAATCTGGCAAGTGTAACGTCACCAAGAATGGTAGTTTAGGTTGTTGCTGATAGCCTGGATAAAAGGGTCCTGGAGTTTGACTGGCACCAGGTTGTCAGGAAAAGTTTGGCTGCTGGCCCGGATTCTGGTAGAAACCATGGCTCTGACCAACGTAAGGGTTTTGCATCTGAGGAGACATCATTGGATGATTCCCCATGAAGGACATAAGATGTTGGGCATGCATCGTGTTTGACGGACTTTGGGAAGGATTACCCCATGCCGGTCCCGAGGGGAGAGGCATAGAAGTCTGCCTGGGGTTCCATTGACTGTGGAAAGAATTCCCCCAGAACGACATTCCAGATGAAGGAATGGATCCTTGTCCTGAGTTCCAAGGTCCTGGTATATGTGCCCCTAGTGCAGGAATAGTACCCTGTGCCGGAGTAGACTGTCCAAAAATGGGTGTGCCCCCAGATGGGAAAACAGCGGATGCGAATGTGTTATTACCAAACGTCCCATTCCAAACAAACGGTGACGAACCTACTGGCAGAGTTTGCGCAGGTGTTCCTTGACTCCCAACTCCAAATGAACTCGTGTGTGCAGGCTGCCCAGTGGACTGTTGATGCATTCCACCAAGCGAAGGGGACGAAGGAGGGATATGACCTCCAGCGTAAGGAAAAGCATTGAAAGGGACAGGAATGCCCCCAAGTTGACCTTGCAGAGGAGTGTTAGAGCTCTCTGCCCCCAAAACCAAAGTCTATAAAGTGGAGGAAGTGAGTGCAGGACTTCTACCTGAACTAGGCATACCGTATGAAAATGGAGGGCCTGTCGCACTAGGTGTGTAAGGAGGTGTGGCGGCCGCGATAGATGGGGTCGGTCCGCTGTGCGACGTAGTTGCGGCCGAGACCATGGTGGCCTGGACCGTCGACAAAGGCAAGTTAGGAGAAGCTTTTCCTGTGGTAGCAACGGTGATGGGAATGGAATAATTCCAAGAGGAAGTAACAGAGTTTGGTTCCATCACTAGGTTAGGCACTGACAAGAGTTCGTAAAATTGAATTGGCACAATAATATCTGGCCAAGTATCAGTGGATGGGGTTTCAATTACGCCAAGATTGGCAGTTGATTCCTCCAGGAGTTGTTCAAGCTCAATGGTTTGAAACCCAGTTGCTTCGAAAGACCCTCATTGGTCTAGCTTCCGCTTCAATGGTGGCAGGGGTGGCTCCAGTATAACCGGCGGCAGGCCCAGAAGCCTTCGTGACCGGCGGAGCTCTGAATCCTCCACTGTGTGAGAAGATTCATGACACGCTAAGGTATTCTACACGAACAAACAGTAACACACACTAAAAGAAGCCCCTATGAGATAGGACAAGCAATCACTAACTATTTTGAAGAACAGTTACAACAACCAACACTAGAGCAACTTACCGGTGCAAGTGCAACTCGAATATGGAAGCACCCTCCGGGTATACTCTGCAAAGCGTGGCCCGATGTTTGTCCTAGGTACCGCGGTATACCCCTGCAGTCACCTGTGTATGTCCCTAGAAAAGATTGGAAACTAGTTTTCCAGCACGTGAACTGTCACCAGGCGGGTACAGTCGATAGTCGAGTAGACCACAATGAGCAGGGTATCAAGCCCGAAACCTGTCAAGGGTATCGAGAGAAAATGGTCCGGAAGACAACTGAGGACCTCGAACGGATTCGAGACCCATGAAGCTCCGTGGCAAATGAAAACGACGAAATCCCTCAACAAATCCTCGATATGTGTTCTCCACTACGCTCGATCCAGCTTTGGAGGGGTTATCTCCGCTACCTTTCCTTACGCGACCTCATGTTTAGCCCCTGTGTTAGAGGGGGGTCCCGGATATATTTCACGCTACTGGACTTCTACACTCCCTATTGATAGACTCCAATGTTTGGTTTGAGTGGCCTTGGAGAATTTACTCTCCAACCTATTCCAAGGCCGTAGTCCTGAGCTAGTGTATGCACCCTACAAACAAAAAGTCTAATTGATTTTAATTAGCGTTGCTTTTAATGGGATTTTTAAGTCACAAGGTATGAAAGTGAAACTGATGGCGTGTAAAGACTCAAAGAAAAATGAACAAGAAATGCTTGGAAACAAAAACTTTTACCAAAAAATGCAAAACCAGCAACTTTTCAACTTTCCTAAGATTTTATGCAGCAAACACCAAGTAATTTCACTCAAATCTGCGAGCTACTTATACTCTACATGCAGTGCAAAAACTTATGAAAAAGACTTCTTCCTAGCTACTGATGCAACAACACAATCTTCAAACCAAGAAGAAAATGAAACAAGAGAATTTTTTTTATTTAATTGCAAAATGACGCAACAAAGGGAAAGTGCCGACAAGCAAAAAACCAAGAGAACAAAAATAAAACTCTGGCTTAAAGCGCAGATCGCAAAAAGAATCAGAGAAAAGATGCGAAAAACAATCAAGAAAGCACCGATTCTAACACTTGTCTAAAAACCATAAAACAAATTTTTTCTTTCGTCTTTTCTATCAAAACATCAACTAAAAAAAACACAGGCTAAGGATTAGAGGTCCTAACCTGCTGACTGTGTAGCCCCAGACTCAAACCCCTGAGAGGGATACTTCTCACCACAGAAGGGGATGACTGCCCCACCCAGGATGAAAAGCAACCAATCAAGCCCGCGACTGTCACTGAGACAGCACGCGTGCAAACGCGTGCTGAGCTATACCAGCGCACGGGTACCCGTGGGCTAAGCCTAAACATGCCGCGGGTCTGTATAAATGCTAAGACAAAACAACACACAGGCAACCCAGACCTGAAAAAGGCCTCTAGTATTGACAACCAGGGTCTCTTAAAGGCTTGGATGCTTCTACTTTAACAGAAAAGGAAAAATGAATGCAAAAGATAACAAACACAATAAAGCAAACTGAAAACAAGATAGTAAACCAACAAGACCTAGACAGGATCCAGAAAGCCCCCTGAGAAGGTAAACTTCTGACAGGGAAGAGGAGACTACCTCTTTAACTTTCTGAATACTACACGCTACTGAAACCTTTGCAACAAGCGTTCAAACGCGGGCTACAGAAGGTTAGGGCGCGGGTTACACGCGTGCAGGCCTTCTGCAGGTCGCGTGTACCTCTGTGTGTCCCGATAACGAATGTCAAGCAACAGTCAAGGAAAAAACTGGTATTGATAACCAGGTTCCCTACTAGCTCTGACCTAACAGAAAACAAAACAAACAAAGAAACAGAGAATCTACTCCTTTAAACTACCCAAAAACCTCACTTAAATCCGGAAACCCTAAGAGTAATCTCCCCAGTGGAGTCACCAATTCTATTGTGGGGAAATTATACCCTACGGACTAACAAGCTAGGGCTTAAACTTGCATGCAGATCATGACCCTTAAGAAATTACTTTTAACCTTCTACCCCAAAATTAAAACCCTTTTTCACATGCAAACATGGAAAGAACCGACTGACCTTTTTATCGACGTTTGGTGTAGATCCTCCATTACGCTTTATCCCCTTGCTTCTGCTGCTCCTTCCAAAGATGATCCTGCAATCAAGACAAAAACACTATGCATGCATTCTATTGTTCTACTAGAGGATTAGAGATTAAGCATAAATCAAATAAAATATATAAGACTCGTGCATTGGGACGGGAAAAGTATTCTTTATTAATCTCAAGATGAATCAACTTACAATAATCATAGAGATCGGCCACCGTTCCTCGATCCTGATCCTGGGCTCCTCCTCTTCTTTGTCCTCCAACTGCTTTGCTTGAATTCTCCTAAAGCTTTGAGGAAAGGCTAAAGGGTTGGGAAAAAACGGATTCGGCAATTGGGTAGAGTTTCTTTGCTATGATTTTCCTCTTTTTGAATAGTACCCCTACCCCTTCTTTTATAGGCTAGAAGAAGCTAGGGTTTTGGACGAACTCTCGGCCATGCATGGTTGGGAGTTCCAGTTAACTGACCCAAATCTTTTCGTTCCGTCGGAAACTTTCCTTCTTTTGTGCTTTGTTAGGTAAACGCGGGCTATAGTGGGCCAGCCAGCATTCCAATGCGTGCAGTATAAGGCCTGTCAGCATTCCAACGCGCCCAGTAATGGGTTAGGGCGCGGGTTACTTGATTTAAGAGGTTTTTAAGAGTTTGTTCAGCATGGCCTTGGCAAGGAAGGGATATAAGTTGGCCTGATGCCAGGTAAGCATGTGTGGTGCAATTTAGGGTTATAACACTTAGATAGCGAGAATTACTTAAGGCCTAATCACCCTTTATTTTCTATTCACAGTGAAACTATTAATGATACACTTGAACTTTTAAGACGTAGGAACCTTTATGAATGTTTAAACGTTATTTGAATGATGATGGATATGATGCGATCTATTAGGATAATGTAAAGTCTATGAATGTTTAAATGTTATTTGAATGATGATGGATATGATGCGATCCACTATGTAAATGAAAATTCTATGAACGAGTAAGTCAATTGAATTATGGGGATATTATGAGATCTATTTCTAACTTGAAAATTTTGATATCAAAGTTGTTGGTATGTGGATACCGAATTGAGATTATGGTTGTATGAAATTACATGATGATAATGCATAGATATGTATGAGTTTGTGTTATAGACTAATTTGCATGTCAATGGGCTATGAAATAGCCAAGGGATAAGGGTAATAAGAGTGGATGTCATGACTATCGACCGAGAAACAATATGGTATGAATCTTTATATGTGAAATTATATTGATACAAATGCATTGTTATGATATATGGACCAGTGTAGGTTTCCAGGTGGTGAGACTGCCCAAAAATTGAATAAACGATGACAAAATTCCCAGCAATACGGTGCCACTGTATATTCCATTGTAGGGTGTGGACCCTAGTCCTATTAAGAGGGGTGGAGACATTTCCCACAGTGTATCCTTTGAAACCTGGAGTCATGGGAGGATGGTGTTAGCTCACGCTCCCCTAGATGTGTGATGATGACTGCCAATTGCCTGTTGGGGAAGCTTGGTCAAGAGAGTTGACACTTCCGATTACAGGTTTTATTTGGAGTTAGGTCAATATAGTTGACACTCCAAGATAGTCCAGCAGAGGAAGGATAGGGATGGAAGATGGATGTAAGTTGGGGAGGAAGGATGAATATAATTTGTTGAGAGTGTGTGGAGATTTCTCCTTATAGAAGAATTTTTGGATTTCCTCTTTATTTAATATATATATANCTAGATGTGTGATGATGACTGCCAATTGCCTGTTGGGGAAGCTTGGTCAAGAGAGTTGACACTTCCGATTACAGGTTTTATTTGGAGTTAGGTCAATATAGTTGACACTCCAAGATAGTCCAGTAGAGGAAGGATAGGGATGGAAGATGGATGTAAGTTGGGGAGGAAGGATGAATATAATTTGTTGAGAGTGTGTGGAGATTTCTCCTTATAGAAGAATTTTTGGATTTCCTCTTTATTTAATATATATATATATATATATATATATATATATATATATATATATATACTTAACTGAACTAAAATTATCTAAGTGAATGTAGCTTCTGCTAAATTATTGTAAATGAGGAATTTCGTGAACATTTAAATAGTTTATTATCTTTTATGAAATGAATGGTCCTGTTGATTGGATTGAATGCATATAAGAATTACTTTAGGTGTGATAATTATTTTCATTAGTACATGTAGGAGTCCTTTATGTGCCAGCTACACATTTATGCCTTGCACATGTACACTAGTATGTGTAAGTGTTTTAAATTGATGATGTTGCTTATTTGATGTGAATGTATGAATCATGTGTCGTTACCCTTATAGTGTAAATTACTCTAACTTCGAGACGAAGTTTCTTGAAGGGTGGGTGTATTTAACAACACAAATTGATTAATTTTTATCCTAATTTTTAAATTTGAATATAATTAATTATTAAAATATAGTAAATGAGTTTTTTATTATTTTATTATTAAAAGTGGGTGAAGTAATTAATGGGAGGATAAGGTTGTTTGGGAATTAATGGGAGGATAAGGTTGTTGGGGGATTAATGAGGGGGACTTGAGAGATGAGGATAAGAGAGGAGGGGAGCACTTGGAGGAGGATCTCATTTTTTATTTTGGTTGGAGAATTTTTAAAAGATAGAGGGAGAAGGTGGAGGGGAAAATATTTTTGGACTGCATCTGTATTTCTGGTTTTACTGGCAGCTTGCTTGAGGACTTACACAGGGGGCACCTTTTGCTGGGAATTTTGGGCTTGGGGGCCAGTAAACCGTAAGGAATCCTGGGGCTAGGGAGTCAGATAGGTTGTTCCTAGCTGGTTGGAAGGTTAATCAGTTTTGGGCAGAGCTTCAACTTGGGCAGAGTTGGAGAACAACATCAGTTTGAGGTATTTATTATCATTATTATGTTGTGTTCATTATTGTTATGTTCATTTTTTTTTATTATGTTGAATATGTTATTCATTATCATGCTGCTCATTTTTAAATTATGTTGAACAATGAGTTGTTATTATGCTGAATAGAGAACATAATAGAAATTATGATAACATTCTATATTTAAATTTATGTTTTATAAGGATCTGTTTGGACATGCCTTACAATCATTCCAAAGAAAAATTCCCAACTAGTCCTAATTCCTTTGTTGATTTCCAATTTTCCCTCCAAAAATTGATTTAAGAATGAGTGAACACATCATAAATATTATGAATATTCCCTAGACTTTAATTTTATAGAACTTTTTATAAGAACCTATAGATATGAACACCATTCCAAAGACAAATTCCCAACTAGTCCTAGTTCCTTTGTTGCTTTCCAATTTTCCCTCCAAGGATTGATTTAAGAATTAGTGAACACAACATAAATACTATGAATTCTTTGATTATGAAGAAAGAAAAAAGTATACCTAACAATGTGTAATCATTTTACCCCACCCATGGATGAACCCCTACTCTCACCTTTATACCATCTACAATCCTCCAAGACAACCATGAGTTAATAAGTGGAAAATATCCCAGTAATGCTTTCTAGAAATTTAAGCAATTTTGAACACTCTTGGGATCCATTCATGGAGAATAATAACCATGAATATCCCATAAATGTCATCAATGATATGTTCTAAGACTAGCGATATCAAACTTCAAATCAGAGAAAAGAAATAGAGTGATGTGGTGGATAATAATTGCAAATCATAAATCGTGAGAGAAAACTCCATTTAAATCAATTTAGCTTATGTTCTAAGACTAGCGATATCAAACTTCAAATCAGAGAAAAGAAATAGAGTGATGTGGTGGATAATAATTGCAAATCATAAATCGTGAGAGAAAACTTCATTTAAATCAATTTAGCTTATAGTTGAAAAGAATCATGCCAATTTTTTTTAATTACAATAAATCATCAAGAATGACTTTGGCAACATAAAAGGCTCTAAATTTTGAAAGACTGTATAATCTTCATTGTTTTCACAATCAACATATGTACTGTGTTTTAATAGAAGTAAAGCAATACACAATAACCAAAATACATAATTAAAGATGGACTTGACAAAATACATAATTAAAGATGGACTTGACAGAGATAAAACAATACATTCCTTTAAATTTTTTGGAATCAAATATTTGTATAAACTTATATGCTAAGACCAATAATCAACTAAGCGAGCAGTTTCCACCCAACCGAAATAAATCCACAGCGGATGCCACCCCCTAGTCGAGCTATGATACCACGAGGGCATAGTAGGGATAAATAACTCTAAAATTAAGACTTACATAGATTCAAACCACTAATTTATGTTATTGGTTTCTTGACAATAGAGCGACACTAAATCACCCACATACCTACCCCACACAACACAAGGAGGACATCCTTTATTGTACAGTACCTCAGAAATTACTCATTTTCATGTTATTCAGTGTGTGCATAGAAGGTCTTGTACAATACATAAAAAATTACTCATTCTTGTGCTATTCAGTGTGTCCATAGAAGGTCTAGGGTGTTATCTCAAGATTCAACAGAATCTCCATGATTTCTTGATATTTTGTCAAGGTCTACAAGGTACAATTCATGGTTGGTTTCCTCTACCGTAGGTCTGACTTTTCATTTTTGTTGTGTAACCTCCAAAAACTCTCTTTTCCCCACATTTCTAACAACCCTTCCCTCTTCATTCGATTTTTCCTCATGCATAATGGAAAGAGAATTCAAACTCAACTTCTCTCCCCAGTTTCAAGAATGTGGAGGAGACAATGTTTAAGAGATGTTGGTTTAAATTGACAAATTTGTTTTCTCCACTCCTTTTATCTCCTTTTAGCTTTGAAACTCAAATGGTAGATATTTTTAAAGATAAACCCACTTCTGGTATCATAGCCCTCTAGGTGATCAAGCTCAACTAGCTTTGGTAATTTTTATTAACTGCACTTGTATGTTTATTTGACGTCGTCGTATGTTCTTTTATGTCGGCGTGTGATGATGAAGGTATCAAATCATGCAACAGCACATCCAACAAGATCACAATAACGTAGGATCAACGGCAGTCTTTCTGTTTTATTTCTTAACCATATTCTTATTTCTATTACGAATCTGGTAAGAAGTCGCCCGCCTCAATCACACACTGTAATCTCGCTTAATCTTTGTTGAACGTGTGATTATAGAGTAAAATGAAATCTCTGAATCGATCAATAAAGTATCTGAATCGATCGAGATGACCAAAATCAAAATTCAAACAATGGAAATATTCAATTCAACAATCGAGCTGACCAAACAATGGAAAAATTCAATAACAATCGTCAGGTTGTCAAATTTAAAAACAAATAATAATTAAAAAAAAAACGTTATTTAAGTGGCGGCGATCAAACGGCTGGTCACAAGCACATCCTCATTAATTTATGGCATATTGACCAACCGCCCTCAGCGATACCCAATTTTATATTCCTGAATTTTAGTAGCCGCCCACCAATAAAGTAGCGGGGCAACATACGCGTGGCTTATTCCCAAGATTTTAAACCTCTAAATATCAATCCACAACTGAGCTTGCCGGGATAAAGCCGATCAATTCGGACAGTTTTGGATATTATTATTTTAAGCTAGATATTTCTTTATTGCAATATAAAAATATATTAAGCTTTATTTATTTGATATGGTAGGTCGGCTAGGTTTATATTAGACTTTATTTTTAAGAATAGTTGGTACTTCAATTCAATTCATTTCTCACTTGGATTTTTCCATTCTTGTTATTGTACGTGGAGAATACACGATTATAAAAAGAAAGAATCTTATACAGGAATCTCATTCGATTATAAAGTGTATTATGTAATACAAACTTAACTTATTGGAAGTAAATAAGTAAGTGTAGATTATATAATAAAAACTTATTACAATTAATTTTAGAATATTTTTTAATGAAAGAATAGGACGTTGATTTTTATTACTTTACAAAGAATCTTATAGAAGTTTATTATTGACTAATATTTCAATAGTTTTTATAAGCAAAATAAAACTATTTATTTTAAAAAGAATCTTATAAAAATTTAATGTTATTAATATTTTTTAATTGATTTTTTTTTATATAGATTATTATAAGTAGAAATAATAAATTAAGAATGTTATTTCAATAGCTTATATAGATTATAAAATGGATTACATCAGTTTTTTAATATTAATTAGGAGATATTTGTATTAAAAAAGGTTGTAGCATAGTTCACAACAATTATACAAAAGGTGTTTGAGAATCATGTCAATCTTGTAGTATTTCAAAATTTCCTTTCTCTCCACAAAGAATTAAAGAGAAGGTGGATTTTCTTGCAACTTCTTTTTTGCCAAATTTCTATATGACATGAAGAGATCCTTACAAATTGATTACAAAGGAAAGTGCAAAAATAGAACATAACTATTACTAGTTAAGTGAAATCGCTCCCTTGCCTAAGTAAGATCCTTAAATTCCTAATAACTTGAGAGTTTTAGCTGTGGATTTCCTTCCCCTTGTGAGAGGAGGGGAGAGATTTGGTTCTTTTTTCAAGATTACAATAAAGGGTTTAGAAGGTTCATTCTGAACCTTTATTGTTGGATTTGGTTCTTTAACCTCATCATCTTCCTCCTCCTCCTCTATTTTCTCCAGTGCCTCTTCTTCCTTCTCTTTGTCTTTTGCTTCCTTTTTTGTTCATTTTTTAGTCTCAAGATCTTCAGGAAATGGATCTATGTTATTATGATGGAGTGTTGATCCGAAGTTGGGTTCTATTGCTTCATTTTCAAATTCTTTCTCCATTTCTTCAACATTTACCAAATCCTTGTTGATAAAAAAATTTGTCACCTCATTTTTTTCTCTCTTTAGAATATATATATATATATATATATATATATATATTCCAAAGAGTATATATATCATAAGGAAGAATTTGTGCATTCTTATCAGCTCATGTGTAACATCCCGCTCTGGCGCACTTACAAAACTTATTCTTTGAGGACACTTGCTCGCAAGTGATCTGGATTTTATGATGATAAAACTTTTTCCTTCATTATGATGCTTTAAGTTAGATGACAGGATGTCTTTACAACTTTGATGTAGACAGGTGCTACTGACTCAGTTTCATTGAGTGTGCAGGGTTTCGGACCTTGAGGATGCAAAGGCATCGGTGGAACTCCCTTGGACTCTAGATTGAGTCAGGGAGTGGGCTATTTGGGTTGTTTCATTTACGGTGATATTGCTTTGTTTTGATGATATGCTATTGATTTTGTGATTGTTGTTGACATGATCTGACATGATGGTGGATGATGCAGGTTGACGATAGCTTGCCGACCAAGACTCACATATGGAGTAAAGGGGCCACACATGATTTCTAGAGAGGTTGAGGGAGAGGTGTGGACAGCAGCCTTGCCACATCCTACTAGCACTCCCGTCGTGGCTCGAACTGTAGGTTAACGATTACCTAGTTCGAGAGGATCCACGATGCCGTGAGGGCAGACTGCGACAGTCGCTCACGATGATTCTAAGGGGTGCGCAATAAGGCGGGGGCCTTATTCCTTAGAGCCCTTAGTCTCCCACAAGTTCACCTGGTGGAGTGTTGACTCCAGGGGTTATAGA
>JASDQU010012905.1:79230-90579 GCA_032191745.1 Picea mariana | reverse complement strand
ACAAATTGACAAGCAGAATTGTGAAGTATAGAAACTTATGTTGTCATTAGATACTTAGCCAATTTTTTGGATCGCGGGTTCTCGGGCTGGTGGGCTCAAAATTGGGGCTCTAATGTTCTATGCCCTACAAATAGCACTGACAGTTCCACGATATACAAAATGAGATGCGGAGTTGCAGACTCTACAAATTCACTAGAAATTAATAATGTTTGTTACATATCTGTGGAAATTACATGAACATTCAAGAGCATATAATAGAATAGTAATAACATGTGTTACATTTAGTTTTATTTAAAACTAAGGATTTTCTTGGACAAAAAAAATATAGCATTGCTGAATTAGTTTTCTTTGCACACGTTTTATAGAGCATGCACATAAAGCTCATTCCATACTTAGGCATTTTTTTGGATTGCGGGTTCTCAGGCTGGCTGGCTAAAAAATGCGCCTCTGTTGTTTCGCGCCCTAGAAATAGCACTGAGAGTTCCGCGACATACAAATTGACAAGCAGACTTGCGAACTATAGAAACTTATGCCCTCATTGGATACTTAGCCAGTTTTTGGATCGCAGGTTCTTGGGATGGTGGGCTCAAAACTGGGCCTCTGATGTTCCATGCCCTACAAATAGCATTGACAGTTCCACGATATACAAAATGAGACATGGAGTTGCAGACTCTACAAATTTACCAAAAATTGATAATGTCTGTTACATATCTGTGGAAATTACATGAACATTTAAAAACATATAATAGAATAGTAATAAGGTGTGTTACATTTAGTTTTCTATAAAACTAAGGATTTTCTTGGAAAAAAAAAATATAGGATTGTCGAATTAGTTTTCTTTGCACACGTTCTGTAGAGCATGCATGGAGCCCTCATTCCATACTTAGGCAGTTTTTGGATCACGGGTTCCCGGGATGGCGGGCTAAAAAATGGGCCTTTGTTGTTCTGTGCCCTAGAAATAGCACTGAGAGTTATGCGACATACAAATTGATAAGCAGACTTGCGAACTATAGAAACTTATGCTCTCATTAGATGCTTAGTCAGGTTTTGGATCGTAGGTTCTTGGGCTGGCGGGCTCAAAATTGGGCCTCTAATGTTTCGTGCCCTACAAATAGCATCGACAGTTCCACAATATACAAAATGAGACATGGAGTTGCAGACTCTACAAATTTACCAGAAATTGATAATGTATGTTACATATCTGTGGAAATTACATGAACATTTGAAAACATATAATAGAATAGTAATAACATGTATTACATTTAGTTTTCTTTAAAACTAAGGCTTTTCTTGGGCAAAAAAATATAGGATTGTTGAATTATTTTTCTTTGTACACATTTTATAGAGCATGCACAGAGCCCTCATTCCATACTTAAGCAGTTTTTGGATCACGGGTTCCCAGGCTGGCGGGCTCAAAAGTGGGCCTTTGTTGTTATGTTCCCTAGAAATAGCACTGAGTGTTCTCTAACATACAGTTTGACAAGCAGACTTGTGAATTATAGAAACTTATGCCCTCATTCACGGGTTCTCGGTCTAGTGGGCTCAAAATTGAGCCTCTGATGTTTTGTGCCCTACAAATAGCACTGACAGTTCCGTGATATACAAAATGAGACGCAGAGTTGCGGACTCTACAAATTTACCAGAAATTAATAATGTATGTTACATATCTGTGGAAAATACAAGAACATTTAAAAGCATATAATAGAATTGTAATAACGTGTGTTACATTTAGTTTTCTTTATAGCTAAGGATTTTCTTAGACAAAAAAAATATAGCATTGCTGAAATAGTTTTCTTTGCACACGTTTTATAGAGCATGCACAGAGACCTGATTCCATACATAGGTAGTTTTTGGATTGTGGGTTCTCGGGTTGGCAAGCTCAAAAATGGGCCTCTGTTGTTCCATGCCCTAAAAATAGCACTGAGAGTTCTGTGACATACAAATTGACAAGCGGACTTGCAAACTATAGAAACTTATTATAAAATAAATAATGTATGTTACATATCTCTAGAAATTACATCAACATTTAAAAGCATACAATAGAATAGTAATAACGTCTGTTACATAGTTTCGTGGAGGAAAACAGAAAGAAATTGGCATTCCCAAACTAGTTTGCTCGAAAGCAAAGGGTTCTGGATGGAAGAGAAATCAAAATCTATCAAAGTATAGGTTCCATGACACCCAAAAAGCTAGCATACAATAGAATAGTAACAACATCATTAAAGAAAAAAAAAATTAGCATACAATAGGAAACAAGAAATGTAGCAGATCCGAATTAGTTTTCTTTGGAACAAACAAGAAAGGTTCCTGGAAACCCAAAATTTAGTATACAATAAAGGCATTGTTGAATCAGTTTTCTTTGGAATTTATCAAAAATTAATAATGTTTGTTACATGTTTCTAGAAATCTAAATGCGTTTGTCATATAGACTGTGATTAGGGCTCCCGTGGACCATAAAAATAAATAATTACAAGAATTAGGAATGTTGAAAGAAGAAGTGCGCAATGATAGAGAGGAAGACTTGAAAAGAAGAAATTGGAAGTTATGAGTCTTTGGTTCCAGTTTTCTATTTAAAGAGGTCATAAGTGCATTGATAAAGAAAACAAGATGACATCATAGACTTAAAGTGGATTGATAAAGAAAACAAGATGTCAGTATAGACTTACTATGAAGCCGATGTGTTTTTGTTGTTGTCGTCGATGGTCGGTGGAGTCCTGTTGATCGGTTGTTGCCCTTCCTGGACAAGGTTGTCCATTCTCTGTTGGAACCATTCTCCGATGTCGATTTTCATGGGGGTTGTGTTTATTTCATCCCAGATTTCTATGTCGTAAAGGTCCTTTTCTAATTTTCTTAGATACATTGAAATACTATGCAGACTCTGATCAATTTCTTCATTGTGTGTCACATAGTCCAGTACCCAGTGCTCGTGCTCATCTAGACGATGTTCAATTATGCCATAAAATTTTTTGAAAGACAACCCCTTTAAAATATAAACTTGTTCTTGGAAGGATTCTTGGTGATTGACAATGATTTGAGAATTAAGTTTGGATCTTGAACCTTGTTGGTAGTTCCAAATAACTCCATTTGCAACATGCTTGTGAATAAATCTCCCTTTTCTGATATGACTTGTTTACATGATTGGAAAATGAGCTCCAGGTTGTCAACTTTCTTTTGCCAGCATGCTTTTACTTTTTTGGTCCGCTTTGGGGAGGGGAGTTTATCTTGTCTTCTTTTCAGTTTCAATGTGTTGACATCATAGTTGGCAAAAGGGGCTAGTACGTGGTCACAAAAATGTTGTTCATTTCTTAAATTCACCTCCAAATGTTGCAAGAAATCATTGGCCTTCTTTCCAAAGGAAACTAAATTTTGTGATGTTTCCCAGGATTCAGTAAGTAGATGCATTCTTTTTTTGATGTTATTCTCTACAAGGGCTCTAGAGCATGCAAGGAGGGTAGAGGATTCTTTCATCTTGGCTACAGTGGTAGCAGGCACGATTTTTGCCAAAGGACTAGCAAATTTTGGGGTTGCAATGAAAGCCTGTTGATATTTGTTGAGGCAATCTTTCATATTGGAATTTTTCATCTCAATTCCTCCAATGGAATCACAAAGAATTTCATCGGTTACCTGGTGAAATGAGGAGATTTGGGACGGCCGCATTTCCCTAAAGTTAATCTCTATGCGAGATTTGCCTGTCCTGTTTGTTACATCTTTCTTTTCAATGACCATACTTTTAGATTGGCTGTCAAAAATAGTGCTATGGATTACGAAGGATTCATCTACGTCAAAAAATTCAGTCTCAGATATTTCCACTGCAGACGACCCAATTTTGTACATGTGTTCAGTTTCAATTTCAAGTTGCGGTTTTCCACTTTCAATCAGGGATGATTTTAAGGATGGAAATTTATTTTAAAATGTAGAAAATTTGGCGAATCTTACTAATCATTCATATGCCAACTATAAATGATTGGCTATATTTTTGTAAAAATATTCAAATTTCTAAGGATTTTATATAGTTTTTATAAAATTTTGGCGATTTTTAAGGTAAAATAATTTTATCCTATAGAATTTGGGTGAATCATTTTTAAAATAGCGAATCTTGTTTTTGGCAAAACCATGGAAAATTAGCCCATGAGCAAAATTTAGCCCCTAAAATCATCCCTGCTTTCAATTTCGGGTTCCTCCCCTTGCCCTGCATCATTTTTTCTCTTCTTCACTAGTGGAATTTTGTGAGAACTATCAATATTTATGTGAGGAGGGTTCTTATATCCTCCTCCACTCAAAGATTTATGTCTTTCTTTCTTACTGGGGTGGACCGTTGAAGCAATGCTCCATGATGTCATGCTCTTGGGAGTGCTAGCGAGGGACTGGGTACTCTTCCCACCAGATACTTTTCCATGTTGTATGTATAATTCAGTCACGCATTGAAATGTCTCTGAGGTGAAATCGACAGAAGAAGGATTATTGTCAACAGTGTTCTTGTCTTGGGTCAGCTGTCTATCGATAAAAGAGGTGTTAAAGCCAACAACCAGTAAATTTTCTCGAAAGATGCCATTAGGGGAAAACCCTTTTAGCCTTTCAATGTACGTTAGGTTCAATTTATTGAAATGGGTAGCAAACTCATCAATCTTGTTGATGTTTTTGCACACGAAGTCTCCAACTTTCCAGGGCAGAGGAATGAACTAATTTTTTTTCTTGTCATGGAAAAAATGCAACCAGTGGTTGTATTGCCTTGCTATTTCTGCAACAAACATCTTGTCTGTGATGTGGCACGGAAGGAAGGAAGGATTTTCCTTAGAGACAAAGACCATGAGGACACTGTGATTTTCCTCTTGCTCAAGTGTGCCCTTCCTATTCAAAAACTTGGTTTTGTGGCTAGACATCTGCGGAGCATCCTTGCCTAACAGTAAATATTTGAAAACTGAGACAAAGCCATTAAAAACTTCATAAAAAAAATGGGAGAACTTGTGCCTCCACAGGGCCTCATACCAGAATGTTACTAGGTCGAATACATAGTTTATTTTATTGGAAAGAGAAAGTTTTGGAAACGGGCAACAATGCACAATTGCGAAAATTAAGTAGGATGACAAGTAAAATTTATTTGATTCTTTGAATCGTGACAACTAGGAACATAACTCAATGGAAATTAGCTTCCCGCAATCGAAAATGTATTGTTCCTTGACTGTGAAATACAAAATATAAATAATTATATGGGAAATGCTTGTCATGGATGCCTGTCCTCTTATTATTGTAAACAACCAAACAATTTTCCGGAATGGATTTCTAAAGGAACTTACCTACAACCTTGTGATATCTTTAGGAACTGTTGTCAGGTCTTCGAGGAATTCGGCTAATATGTCCATCCTGTTAACATGTTTTTCTAGAAACTGCTTAAAGTCTTGTCCTCTAAATGTCAATGTTGGCTTTGGCAATTTTAACATCTTGCAAAAGACCTGAGGTGACAAAGAAACAAGAGAATGGTCATGCATTGAAATAATTTTTTGGCTTGGAATATATTTTTCGGCGCACCAAGATACCACCTCCTTAAAGTCAAAAGCCTCAGGGACGCAGCCTGCACAAGTGATTCTAGAGGTCCAAATCACTTTTCTCTGGGCGGAATGGGATGAATAGTAAGAGTATGCCCTGGACCACTGGAAGTTTTGGTCCTCGTGTGCGAACATATTTACCATATCTCCATAAAACTATTGTCGACCTACTTCCATAATTCTCCAAGAACATTTGCTTTCTCCAGACAATGAATGAAATGAAAAGTTGGAAGGGATAATATAAGCCTGCACAAATTTTGGTCTAAAGCATGTGAATGGGAGATGTCCTCGAGAATTTCGTTGATTAATGACAATTTGGATGGTTGTTGCATGATGCGTTGTTAACATTAAAATCTAGTAATTCCATACATAGAAAATGTGAACATGGCAGATATTGCAATCAACGATTAAGCATTGTAGATTTCTTGACCAGCCCAATACGATGATAGATGAACAATCAGAAGGGACAAAATAACTCTCCACACATGTTGGTTTAATGTGTAATAATTGGAGATCTCCTTGAGCATTTCACCCATTAAATATGATGCTGACGGTTCTTGCATGGTCACCTCTTAACATGAAAGGTTTCTAATTTCATATTAATAAAGTACGGAGGTCGCGGGCATGGGAAAAAATAGCTACAAAATAGGGTTGCAAGGTACAATTGTTGAAGGTGAAGGGTGTGAGGGTCAAATTGTATGTATCGGAACTTTTTTAGTGAAATGTACATAACAATGAAGAGGGTATGGTAGGATAGCCGAAAGGACAGGAATTTAGTGGGGATGGAAGGCAGTGAGAGATACTTTGAAACATTTGTGAGCTGTGGTAGAGTGAAGAGAAAACATTGTCAGAATGTGGTAGTCAATTTGTATATTGCGTAGGGTGCGATGCCACCTGTTTCATACCTCTGTGTCCAACTGTCACTACTAAGAGCTATTTTAGTATTGAAAATATTTTTTTAGATACTCGTAGAAACTTCATAGGTATTAGCATCCATAAACAATGGCAATATCCACCCCACTAGCCTTGCATTTCGTGTGTCAATTTGTATATCGCGGAACTAGAAGTGTTGTTAGGAGGACACGAAACAATAGAAGTGCAATGTTGAGTCAACCAGTCTGCAAGCCCTCTTTTCAATTTCTATATCATGGAATTCTGGGTGTTATTTTTAAGACACACAACAATGGAGGCCCAATTTTGAGCCCGCCCGCCCGAGAACCTGTGATCGAAAATGTCGCTAGGTAGGGAATGCAGAATCTATACATGCTCTATAAGATATCATGTCCATACTTTATAGTCCCATAATACACAGGAAGAAAAAAAGGAAAAAAGGACGAAGTAGTTAGCAGTGGAATTGTAGATCACGGAAATTTTGAGTGGAAGATGTATATAACAGAACCAAAAGGAACAAATTTCAATTGCGCCAACTTGGAAACCGCAGGTATAAAATTCATTAAGTATGAAAAGGAACAGTAGGTGGTCCAATTCTCCATGCGAGGATATATATGGAGATGAAATTGGGGCCAACCTGGTAACCGTGGACATAAAATTGGCAAAGTCTGGAAAGCAACTGCAGTCGGTCGGATTCGTCGTGTGATTATATAGATGGAGATAAAGATATGTCAACCCGCTAACATTGGGGTTGCACATTTCGTGAACCCGACAACAGGAGGATCCAAAATAGGCTACGAAGGTGTCTGCAGAAGACATGAGGCCCCGATGTTCTAATTGTATCGCTCTAAACATTTGAATGCATAATCTGTAACATAGAAGAGCGGACGATGTCAAAATCCGATATTCAATTTGTATTCGATAGTCTAGTTATATGCTTAGTCGCGTTTCTATGATCATGGGTTCCACCATTGGCATGTTGACATATTTTCATCTCCATCTATATTCTTGCAAGGCAAATTGGACTACTCGTTGTTCCTTTTCATACTTAGTGAATTTTATGCCCACGGTTGCCGAGTTGGCGCAATTCAACTCTTCTTCTTCTTGTTCTGTCATCTACATGTACCAATCAAAATTTTCATGATCTACAATTCCAATGTGAACTTCTCCGTTGTTTTTCCATTATTTTATTCTCGTGTATTATGGGACTATAAAATATGGACATGATATTTTATAGAGCATGTACAGATTTCGCATTCCATACGTAACAACATTTTGGATCGCAAGTTCTCAAGCGGGCAGGCTCAAAATCGGTCCTCCATTATTCCATGCCCTACAAATAGCACCCCAAATTTCGCGATATACAAATTGACAAGCGGACCTGCGGACTAGTGAACTCAACATTGCACTTATATTGTTCTATGTCCTCCAAACAACACTCCCAGTTTCGCGATATAGAAATTGACACACAGAATAAAGGGTTGGCAGGGTGGAGATTGCCATTGTTTATAGATGCTAGTCCATATGAAGTATCTAACAGTATCTAAAAAATTATTTTGAATACTAAATTAGCTCTTAGTAGTGACAACTGGACATAGAGGTACGAAATAGTTGGGATTGGACAAATTTTGAGTGGAAGATGTATATAACTGAAAAAAAAGGAACACAATTCAATTGCGCCAACTCAACAACCACGGGCATAAAATTCATTAATTATGAAAAGGAACAGTGGGTGCTCCAATTTGCCATGCGAGGATATAGATGGAGATGAAATTGGCACCAACCCGACAACTGTGGACATAAAATTGGCCAAGTATGGAAAGAAACAGCGGTCGGTCAGATTCGTCGTGTGATTATATAGATGGAGATAAAGATATGTGAACCTGCCAATGTTGGGATTGCACATTTTGTGAACCCGACAATAGTAGGATCCAAAACAGGTTGCAAAGGTTTCTGTAGAAGACGCGAGGCCCCAACTTTCTAATTATATCACTTCAAACATTTGAATGTGTAATCCATAACACGGAAGCGCAGATGATGTCAGAATCCAGTAGTCAATTTGTATATTGTGACATTTTGGATCACAGGTTCTCGGGTGGGCAGGCTCAAAATTGGGTCTCCATTCTTTCATCCCCTACAAATAGCACCCAGAATTACATGATATACAAATTGACAAGCAGGCCTGTGGACTGGCGGACTCAACATTGCACTTCTATTTTTTTGTGTAGTCCAAACAACACTCTCAGTTTCGTGATATAGAAATTGACACACAGAATGCAGGGCTAGTGGGGTGGAGATTGCCATTGTTTATGGATGCTAATCCCTATGAAGTATCTAACAGTGTCTAAAAAATTATTTTGAATACTAAATTAGGTCTTAGTGACAACTAGACACAGAGGTACGAAACAGTTGGGATTACACAAATTTTGAGTGGAAGATGTATATAATGGAACAAAAAGGAATAGAGTTCAATTGCGCCAACCCAACAACCACCGGCATAAAATTCACTAAGTATGAAGAGGAACAGCGGGTGGTCCAATTCTCCATGCGAGGATATAGATGGAGATGAAATTTCTACCAACCCAACAACCGTGGACATAAAATTTTCCAAGTATGGAATGCAACAGTGGTTGGTTGGATTCGTAGTGGGATTATATAGATGGAGATAGATATGTCAACCCGCCAATGCTGGGGTTGCACATTTCGTGAATTCGGAAATAGGAGGATCCAAAACAGGTTGCGAAGGTGTCTGCAGAAGACGCGAGGCCCTGACATTCTAATTGTATCGCTCTAAACATTTGAATGTGTAATCTGTAACACGGAAGAGCGGACAATGTCAGAATCTAGTAGTCAATTTGTGTATTGCGGACTGTGCAATCCCAACTGTTTCGTACCTCTGTGTCCATTTGTCACTACTAGGACCTAATTTAGTAATCAAAATAATTTTTTAGATACTGCTAGATAATTCATAGGGATTAGTATCTGTAAACAATGGAAATCTCCACCCCGCTAGCCCTGCATTTTGTGTGTCAATTTCTATATCGCGAAACTAGGAGTGTTGTTTGGAGGACACAGAACAATAGAAGTGCAATGTTGAGTCTGCTAGTCCGTAGGTCCGCTTTTCAATTTGTATATCGCAGAATTCTAGGTTCTATTTGCAGGGCACAAAACAATGGAGGCCCAATTTTGAGCCTGCCCACTCGAGAACTCGCGATCCAAAATGTCGCTAGGTATAGAATGTAGAATCCATACATGCTCTATAAAATATCATGTCCATATTTTATAGTCCCATAATACGTAGGAAGAAAATAAGGGGAAAAGGATGGAGAAGTTTGCAGTGGAATTGTAGATCACGGAAATTTTGAGTGGTAGATGTAGATGACGGAACAAGAAGTAGCGGATTTGAATTGTGCCAACTCGACAAGTGCGGGCATAAAATTCACTAAGTATGAAAAGGAACAAGGGGTGGTCCAATTCACCATGCAAGGATATAGATGGAGATGAAGATAAAGTATATATTCAGGAACCAATAACGAGTGGGAAGAAGAAAAGGCCAATTCGTATGCACCGATCTGGCAACCGCGACCATAAAATTGCCTAGGTATGGAAAGGTAAAACAGTTGGTTGGATTCCTCATGTGAAGATACAGATGGAGATGAAGATATGTTAGTGTGCGAACCCTTCAACCTCCCATCATAGAAATATGACTAAGTATAAAACCATAAATCCATAATGGACGGGAAAAGAAAAAGGGGAAAAGAGATAAGTATCCGACAGTCGAAAAAACCTTTTTTTTTCGTTTATTAATCACAAAGTTTTTGAACCCTTGTTGGGTTCTCACTAGTAAAAGAATTAAGTGCAGATCACTGAAGTTATTTGGTTGCAAGATGTATATGAAGAAACAGGGGACATAGGTTCTAGGTATCATGAACCTGGGGCCTGGTGCCTAGATAACTGGCTAAGTATTGGAAGAGACAAAGGTTTGATATCTATTTCAATAGTATTCATACTAGTATCTATCAATGGAGAAATTTTTCATATTTATCTGAATAGTATTCATACTAATATATATTAATGGATTGTTTCTGTTTCAAATGCAAATGATCTCCCAATTTGCAAGATGCTCTTCAGTTCACAAATTTCGTTGAAAGCACGAAAATTTTGACTGCAAGATGTACATAGTGCAACAATAAACATGAATTTGCATTGTGGTCTTAGCGAGATAAACTCCTTATCATCTATTCATCTTGTATTGTTTTCAATGACATGAGCAAACACCGGCTCTCCATAAACATCAATATCTACATTAAATTAAATTAAATGCAATCAATATTTGGTGTGACTTAAGTAATTAAAGCATAAATTGTAGACTAGGAAGCTCTTTGGCTGCATGATGTATATGACGGAACAGGGAACATAATTGTTTAATACCGCAAACCCAAACACAATTGCCTAAGTTTTTATTTATTTATTCCAATAGTACTGATATTAGTATATATGTACGGATATTATCAAATAGAAGAAGCTGCAATATATCCAACATACTGAACAAGAACATTGTGTCAATAATTGAGCCGCTTATGAAAAATTATTCTTAAATGTAAAATGTAAAGAAATAACAGACCAGTCTTTATTTAGATTGAAGTAGTGGGCAGTAGAAAGTAAATATTCTCGTTCATGTTTAATGACACGGGGGAAGAAGGTACAAAATACAATTAAAACAAATACCAGAAATTGGAAAGTACTGAAATATGTACATTGATGAAGCTTCTTGACAGTTTTCTTGACGTTCAAACTCTTTATTCATAAAAAATGAGTTGAATATCAATTTTGGGTTTTGTACTTAATCCGTACTTCCAACTACATCTATCCCAAATTTTTGAATACCTTATCTCTTTGAGATATGGCCTGCTTG